>JACBWV010000347.1:1632020-1689242 GCA_013435795.1 Chlamydomonas sp. ICE-L | reverse complement strand
CAGGTTGGGCTAATATTGATACCACAAGCAGGCTGCGAACAGAGAGGGAGGCATACTCGCGTAAGTGGGACGACGCTTCGTAGAGTAATGAAAACAACAATCTCCAATTGTGACAAGCCCGGGGTGTTTGTGAAGGTATCCATACTTGGCGAGAATGGATAATCGGAGGGTACCACAGTTCCCAAAGCACTTCATTCCAATCAAGGGCTGGGTCTAGCCCCAGACCACCCGGTGAACTTCCTTGCGCAATTGCTTCGTGTACCGGTGTCAGAGGTGGAGGTGCCAGTACGACGAAAGCTTTCAGAACGCTCGCTCCTTTCCCTTTGGACAACACAAGTGGCCAGTGGCCTGAGGGGTACGACTCTCAGCCATTTTGGTTTCTACCTTTCCTGTGGCGTGAATTGTACCGTTTTGAAGGGGCCCTGTCCCGCTCGGATGAGAAGGAGCATCAGCAGACCAGTACAACAACTTCAAAAAAACTCTGTGATGTCACCGGGGACGAGAAGTGACGAGGCTGTGCTAGCCAGGGGGGTGTCACCGTGGCCACGCCTTCAAGGTGAGCTTGCGTACGAAGAGTCCTACAAGAAGCTTCCTGATCATGTCCTCCATTGGCGACCGGGAGAAGATAGCGCCGACCACACTTGTTGAGCGCCTACAGAACGTGGAGCCTCCGCCTCCGCCAAACGATGAGGAGGAAGAGGAGGGGGACGACGAGGAAGCTGCACCTGGATCTCATGGGAAAAGGGCTAAGGGAAAGGCTAAGGACAAGATGAGGTCGGTCCTCGTTGAGGACATGAAGGAAACTATGAAGCTGCCACCTGGAGAGCTGAAGTTCTTCCTGAAGTCCGTGACCGACGACTTGTATGTCCACAAGTATGAAGCTTTCAAGATCAAGGACGAAGTGGACAATGTCGCGTTCACTACCGCGGTAGGTTCATGTTGTATATTAAGTTATTTTCAGACATGATCGGGACGATTGTGATGAAGTACGGTGGTGTGCCATTTTTCGTTATTGACAGCGATTCACTTCTCGCATTGGACGTTTTGGATTGTGTTTGCTCGAGTATGACGGGAGGACTGTGGTGTGCCATGTCTCGTTATTGACATAAATTCACTTCTCGCTTTGGACGATGCTGCCGAGTATGATCGGAAAGACTGTGCGTGTGCCATATCTAGTTATTGACGGCGAATCCCTTCTTGCATTGGATGATGCTGCCGATTATGATCGGGAGATGCTTCCTAGTATGATCGTTATCATGACAAGAAAACTCTTTTATTCGCAGACGTTTGCATCGGCATACAAGGCTTCGTTGGTTCATTACAAGACAGAAGTGTCAGCGGGCTTCGTCATCTACATCATCGACAGGCTTCCTCAAGCAACACAATGTCTCGCCTGTGTCCTTTCGTGACGACTTGAAAGTTTACGCTTCAATTCTGGTTCGCCGCTTGACCTTGAGGCAAAGGGCTTCACGCACATGCACGCCTTCTTGGGCAATAACGCGGAACCCGCCGTTACCAACAAAACCCTTCCGCTGGGTGGCATCGCCTTCAGCAGCAAGGCAGCTTCTGAAATCTGATCGGGGGCATTCGATCCGATGCTTCGATTCCCGCACATCAGGTCTTCGCCGGGTGGCTGAGAGACTATACCCGCTCAGAGAAGGGATTGGTATGGTATACCACCTAGGGATGAAGTTTTGATGCCCAAGCTAACCATCACCGAGGTCACGCAAGTGGGAGGTCTGCTGAGTTTCGCGACGACAAGGAAGCGCTAAACCAGCTTCTCGACAGGTGTTTTTCTGTGATTCAGGACAAGGGTCCAGCAAAAAAACCAGGCACAGATTATCAGTACCCTGGCCGCTAGCATTGACGACATGAAGTTGCTAGTTCAGCCTGACCAGGAGTACCCAATGGCGACAGACGGCCTCCAACAACCAATCTGTGATGATATGTCCAAGTTCTTTGAGGCCTGCCGTGAACTGCTTTTCGCACACCCCATTCCGCCCCGCAATATCCATCTCGATGCGTTGAACACCATCAGGGGAGTCGTGGGTTTCCTCGTCATGGACTTAAACAAGGCGGAGGAAAGATGGAGCAGCAGGGATTCCGATGTTGAACCTGACAGAGGAGGTCTTGTTGTCATTGGCAGTAAGTACGGTGATTTGCCAGTGTGGGAAAAGGGGAGAGCCTTCCGAACGCTTTTTCCGTCTCTACGATGGTAGACAGATGTATCCACACCTGATTGTCGGCAGCTACAGCAGTGTTCATAGACGCTGACCACCAGATTGGAGCCGGTCGGGTCCAGCTAGAGACGGCAACAGTCAGCGCGCACCTTTACAACATGAAGGCGAAAACATTCCAGTGTGATGAAATCCGTAAGGTGCGTAGATGTTTAAAATGATAGACTACAAGTTGAAAAGTTGACGCTCCCGATCATAATCGGGAGGATGATGTGTTAAGCATGTCTTTTCACCACTTCAAAATCCATTACACATAATCCTTCCGATCATAGTCGGGAGCATCACGTTGTTCAACTTGTCTTCCAACCCATAATCTAATTGACTTGTACATATTTCGTTTACTCTTGCAGGTGCCTGGCAAACTGATCGACTTGGTGATCATCAACCCCTGTCTCACTGGCGATGAAAAGGGACCGTTGTGGCTCGTCGATGAAGACTCTTGGAGTTCGACTGATGTGGATCGACATGCTGCGGAACTTAGCAGGCCAGAATCGGAAGTTTGCCTCAGTGTGCCATGTGGTCGTGTACACCAACCAAGAGGAAGTCAGCCGGTTCCTTGTGGCTTTCAGAGAAGCTGGCGTGGCTGACATTCGCCTTACCCACATTACACGCATGGGGCCAGACTTCAAGACACATTCCACCAGCATCGCCTTCTCTGGGATCTTGCATCAAGGTGCGGGACAAGCGGGCCCGTCCTCGAAAGCTTCCAGTTCTTCTTCTGGTCTTGCCGCTGCCATCACGGTCTTCCTACCGCCTATTGACGCACAGAAAAGTGCCATTGGACGCCCCGACATTAGCGGCTGCTCGATGAGTCCCCAAACAAGTTGGATACCGCAGGAGAAGTGTCGCGAATTCCGTCACTTTGTGCGGGAGCTTAGCTCCGTTGGCAACTATGTGATGTGCATGCAAGCTGGCGATGCCTCGGGCATGCTAGCGGCTTTGCTAGAGAGGAGGAACGCCATTGGCTTGGACTGTATCACTCAGAAGCTTGGGGCTGCTGCATGGCGTTTGAACATGTTTGCAAAAACGGAGCAGGCTATTCTATCACGTCTCGAAGCCTGTACTGATGCAGATGATGAAACAAGGGTGAGGACGGCGGTACTGGTTCAAGAAGACATTGACGCATAGTTTCGCGACAACCCTGCTGAGCCCAGTGAGGAAATGATGCAAAAGCTAGAGACGTGTCTCCAGACATATCGCAAGAAGAACGCCGCACATTGGCCTGAGGAGGAGTTCGAGGCCTGCAAGGAGAAGGTTCTGGAAAGCTGCATCAGTGCAGCAACAGTAAAAGGGCTGATGAGTTCCAAGAAGTTAGATTTTACCCTCGCTATGTTTCGTGTCAACTTGTTCCCAGAGCAAGACTAGTCTAGTGCACCATGTAACATCGTGCACTAGACTAGGATTGCAGATTTCACGATTTAAATTTGTGTTGTACATAATGAGCTTATGAGGTAGCACCATGGCGTCAGTTAGCACATGATCTGTCAGCACTAAGTGCAGAGGTTAGCACCAATGGACTTGTTGGCAGCAGTGCAACATTAGCATTGTGCACAAGTTTCACGAGTGTACTAGTTTGCCTTATCCAACACACATTTTGAGTGATTTCAGGATTCTAGGATGGCAGTTTGCAGATTTAAGGATATAAATTTGTGTTATGTACATAATGAGGCTATGAGGTATGAAATTATGAATAATAAGTCCTGAGTTAGGAGTTATTAGTTCTGACTTGTATAAGGTACATATAAGTTCTGAGTTGTGAGTTATAAATTATGAGGTACACATAAGTACAGATTTCGGAGTCGTAAGTACTAAGTTGTAATTTTGAACTGTTGAGTTGTGAGTTGTGAGATAAATAATTATGAGCAATGCGTTCAAGACTTTGTAAACAGCTTTCACCTTCCTCTTGACTGTCCTCTACAATTGATTTTGTATTCGAATACTTTCTCTCTCTCCAAACGAGCAAATCAATGTTACAATTGAAATTGAAGGGAATAGTCTCTATCTCCGGAATACAAAAAAACAATCTTACAAAATAAATTGTAAGATATTTTCGTAAAAGCCACCAAAAAAGCAAAATCAATTAATTTGCGAAAACAATCTTACAATATTTATCGTAAGATTTCAGTAAAATAAAAAATCCGTTCGGAAGCAGGAACGCCCATTCTAGGTAACTTTGGCCTGGGGCACCATATCATATGATTTTGTATGATATCATATGATATCATAATCGTCTTTGGTCAATTTCATATGATTTGCCGTTCCCTACATAGAAACAGAAGCAACACGATGAACTGCTAAGCTTACACTTGTGACGGTAAAGAGCATATGGGCGATTGGTTACAAGTGTCGAGCAACTCTGCTCTAGTAGGCCCTTGAGGGATGCTAACAAGGAAAAGGAGGTCTGAAAAACGGAATCGACTTCTTTCCAAGCCTTCCAGGTGACAAGTCCTAAGCAGCCTCGCAAGCGACGCGGAAAATTGGCGGAAATGGAACGACAAGTGGCAACCATGGAGCCGATGGAAGCCAGTTAGTTATGAGTAGGGAACAGCAAATTGTATGATGTTGACCAGAGACGAGCATGATATCATGTGATATGATACACAAATCATATGATTTAATATCAAATTATATGATGCCCCAGGTCTAAGTTACCTAGTCAGACCGCCTGCATCATATGCTATCATATGATGACATGATATCATGCTGCCGATCCCTAGTAATGAGACAGTTGGCTGATGTGTCAGGCTTTGTTTCGGTCGACGGTCGGGAAGATCCTGAAGGGACGGTTGGAAGCAGGGTACTACATTTTGTCATTTTGGGTTGCGCTTTGAACTTCACTGAAAACGGAAATCTGCGTGCTGCGTCCAGAGGGAGTTTACCGATTGCGTCAATCGCGCAGTCGGGCTCCAAAACATTTCTCAGAATGCCGGCATCAAATTAAATCATATGATGACATGATATCATACGATATCATATCGCCGTATTCTAAGCATGTATGTATGTTACAGTCCAGGGGTAGGCCAAATAGGCTAAAGGGACTTGCCCAACTGTTAGGAAGAGCTTTAAAAAGCACTGATGAACTGAACCCCAAACAGTCGTTTAACCGACGGGGGCCCTGAGTTCATGCTACAGTGATAATTTAATTCTACAATATAATAAGCATGTGTGATTGATGGTGGGCCAGCATGCATCTTCCGCCGACCTGAGGGTGCCTACTCTCTTCTGTTAGTTATTCCCTTCATAGTCTCTACGGGATCAAGGACAACAATTTCAAACCCCCCCTTAAAATTCAATTAAAAAGGGTTATGTGCTCTCTCTGTCAGCGTATACTACTAGGACACGAGTGCCTAATTGGCATCTGATCAGATGCCAATGATGCGCTCGTGTCCTAGTAGTTCACGCTGGCAATAATGCATGTCCCGGGAGGGAGACAGGTTACCCAGAGGTTCCACTAATCCACAGCCAAGCTTTCGGCTAGGCCCCTTAGGGCCGAGCCCCTGTCTTCACCCCCTCACCCCTTTATATCCCCCCCCCCCCCCCCCCCTAGAGTGGCTGGTGATGATGTGTGCCTTGTATGTGTGGGGCTGTGTGGAGTGAGGTCTTGTCTTGATCGGGTCAACAATGGCCAGTGTGTGTGTGTGTGGGGGGGGTGATGCATGTGTGATTGGTGGTGGGTCAGCCTGCATCTTCCGCCACCTTAGCGTTACTACTTTCTTCCGTAAGAATACCTCCGACTTTCACATTTGATTTGATTGTTGCATGGTTTTTGGCTGAGCCCCCCCTTCTGGGGGTGGGAGCCGCCTGGGTCACTCCATTGTCTGTCCGACCGCCCCCCCTAGCCGAATCCTGACATGTCAGCCAACGGTCTCGTAACTAAGTGGCTCCAGTCCGCTCGATTCCGTTTGTAGTTTTTTCCGTGCAAAAATAACGTCAACCCATTATCAGGCGCAATAATTGGGTATAGGCTCTACATAGGGCTGAACACCCCCCTTGGGACGTTCCGCAGTTTTTTTTTGAGGGGGGGGGGGGGGGGGGGGATTGGTCCTGAACTAAAATAATCGTTCCGCGTGATTCCCAGGTCTTGAGTTTGAGGAGATGGAAACATTAATAAGCGCGATTTTGCTTACATTCTGGGTTGTTGAAACTTGAACTTGAACTTGGTTACATAGCTTCAGCATGCAATTTGACTGCTCGCCGTCTTCGGCAGTAAAAAATATTATTACCAGGAAAATGTAAACTCGAACAAATCACTCTCTGTTCTTTTTTCATTTTGCGTTTTTTACATCCTAGGTTGTTGGAAATAAATTGTTACAAGGTTCCATGTTCAATACGCCAGGTCTGGCATCTATCAGTCTGCACATTGCAGCGAACAATTACCTCCAGTGCGAGAACCCCGGAAACCAGGGATTTCTAGTGCACATGTCCAAGTGCATAATTATACGAACCGGGGACTCTACCGGTTGTGGTGACCATTTCAACCTGTACACCACTCGAGACATTATATTCTGGGTTGTTGGAAGGCGCAGGTCCTGCCTTATTGCTGCTGCTGGAAAAACTCCACAGCCTCCACTGGTAATTCAACTGATGCTGCAATGAGTGCTGAAAATACCAATGCTTGTATGTTTGCCTGCACACATGGTGGTGGTGGTGGTGTGTGTGTGTGTGTGTGTGTGTGTGTGTGTGTGTGTGTGTGTGGGGGGGGGGGGGGGGGTATGTGTGCATGCGTGTAATGAGCGCTGAAAATAGCAATGCTAGTATGTTTGCCTGCGCTCATGGTGGTGGTGGAGGTGGTGTGTGTATCAGGGTAGTCCAAGACGCACGTCCTTGCGTCCCAGGACGCAACATGGGGAGGGCCGTTGTGTCCCAGGACGCAACATTGGCAGGGTCGGTTGCGTCTCAGATGCAGCCTCATAGATTGATTGCGTCAAAGACGCAGGTTTTGGAAGTTGGTTGCGTCTCACTTCATTACCCTGCGTTCTCATGCGTCCCAATGCGCCCCAATGCGCCCCAGTGCGTCTGATGCGTCCGACTCGAGAGTGTCTCAGTGGTTGGTGCAGGACGCAAAGGGCTCTCTAAGCCACATAATTTGAATGGACTCGAACCTAAAAATCCCCCACGTGCCCCCAGACCCTGAGTGGATGAGCGGGGTTCAAACAGCACCCTAGTGTAAAGCCTAATTTCTTTTGACAATGTGATCGATTTATTCTGGTCGATCTCTCAAAAAATATTCGAACCGTCAAAATGTAATCTTGCGGCCCGCCCATTGCTCCGACCAAGCAGGGAAAGCTGGATGAATTTTTTGTTGCCAAGCCCGCTGCTGCTGCTGGCTGGCTGTGTATGTGTGTGTGGAAGAGGAATGGTGGTGGTGGAGGTGGTGTGTGTATGTGTGTGGGAGAGGGATGGTGGAGATGGTGTGTGTATAATATTATATATAAGATTCCATTCCAATTCCCAGCTCGGGCTACCTCAGTTCCATCAACCAGATTCCACGTTCAAATCATGTGCACACAAGCGTAAACCCCTTGTGGGCGCTGCAAGCAATTTTTGCGTTTTTTGCACTACAAAGCGCAGTTTTTTTGTTTACAAGTGCGCTATAGCGCTGGCCAATTTGGCCATTTGAAGTACCCTGGTGCACACAAGCGTAAACTAGGATACGGTATTAGTTTTACTGCCCACGACAGCGAGCAGCCAAATTGCTGGCTGCAGCTATGTACTGTACTTACAGTAAAATGTAACGTTTCTAAAATGTGACGGTCATTTTGAGGGGGTTTATTAAAATTTGACGTTTATTCCAGAGGAATATAGTTCTTGACGGGTTTAATTGTAATGAAATCAATTTATGCAACTGAATGTTTCTACTTGAACATGTTACACTGGTTCATTGCCTGCCTGCAGAAGGTGAGCAGCAAATTTTGCTTTTACTCGTTAAGATGGCTAGCAGACTAGTTCCTGGCTGGACGCATAGAGGCATGTAACAAAGTTCAAGTTACAAGACAAATCCAACGTGTTTACAAGCCACTATGTAATATTGTTGGGACGACTGAACCACGTCAACAACACTAATAATCATTGGAATTAGCTTGCCATACACTTTGTAAACTGATCAACTGAATTGCATCAAAAATTAAGACCAATGGTTAGATTTGCAGGATTCTAAAAACATACTTGGTGAGGGTGCTTGTGTGGTACAATGGGCACTACGGTAATACATTACACATTGGTGAGGGTGCTTGTGTGGTACAATGGGCACTACGGTAATACATTACACATTGGTGAGGGTGCTTGTGTGGTACAATGGGCACTACGGTAATACATTACACATTGGTGAGGGTGCTTGTGTGGTACAATTGGCACTACGGTAATACATTACACATTGGTGAGGGTGCTTGTGTGGTACAATGGGCACTACGGTAATACATTACACATTGGTGAGGGTGCTTGTGTGGTACAATGAGCACTACGGCAATACATTACACATTGGTGAGGGTGCTTGTGTGGTACAATGGGCACTACGGTAATACATTACACATTGGTGAGGGTGCTTGTGTGGTACAATGGGCACTACGGTAATACATTACACATTCCAAGAATCACAGAGGAGCATAATTTTCAGCTTCCAAGAATCGCTAAGGGAAGTAGCCTAGAAGCTGCTTCACATAGCCGTAAGGAACTTGAAACAAGTGTTGGCAGTGAAGCGTACTTCTAGCTTTGCCCACTTTCAGCTTTCAAGAATCACAAAGAAACATGATACGGGGTGTGGGCAGTGTAGCTGATATCAGCTTGAAAGCACTCCGAAGAGTGGACAGAGATAATTGCAGCGTAACAGACGCGCCAATCTATACACGGAGACGAGAATAAGTTACAAGCACAGGAGACCCATTAAGGGCACCAGTGGAGGAAGGAGCGGCAGCCTGTACCCTGATAAGGGTACAGGCTATACAGGTGACGTAGCCAACAGGAAGCTGTCACTGATTCACTCAAGGATGACTCAGTCTACGGGAAGCTGTCACTACGGGAAGCTGACACAGTACTGGCAGAGCCGATAGTTCTAAGGAAGTACATAAGTAGTCACCAAGTCATAAAACGCGTGAGAGCACCGCAATTCATGCTGACACTCCACCTATGACACAGGTGACATACAATACTACTTCTCCACCTATGGCACTGGGGACATAGAACTATAAACTGGTAGCCAACAAAAATTATTAAGGAACGGCGGAAAAACAGGAAACCAGAAGAAAGCCTTGTCTAAAATAAAAGGATGAGAAAGGATGAACCAAAAAACACTGTAGTACTCCGAAAATGGAGCAGCAAAAAACTTGGGGCATACCGAGCTGAGCTGAGACCAAAATGGAAATGTAACCATCCATGGCAAGCGCAAAAATACTATTCATCCAGAATAGTAGGCACCAAACCAGAAAATCACAGGGAGGCCAAACAGAAATCAATCCTAATACCAAAGGAAGGGGAACAACGGTGACTTAAAGAACCGAGAACTTAACCTAAAGAGAAGACCAAAATATCGCGTGAGAGCAGCACACGAGAGAATCAAATCCTAAAGGACGCAGACAAGAGGACGCAAAAGTCCATTATGGAAAAATAAAGTCGATGGAAAAATCCACTACCTTAAAAACTATTCTTAGCATAGAATTCATGACTAGGTTGGGATGAAAAAACCATGATGAACTGGTTTCTGACTCAAAGATGGAAGGAAGAAGATTTATGAAAGTTAATTATCATAAATCCCCAGTTACGGCACTAACTAAAACATTCTAGGAGGTGGGTATCGCACCGCAAAGGACTCATGCACGCAAGACAAACCAAGCGCCTAACCACAAGCAAACCAAACCTGCAGCAACTGAAAAAATCCAAAGGATGCGAAGTTAAAATTTCCAAGAAACTCGTAACCAACAAAGGAAGCACAGTTCAATGAACAATAGAAGGTTAGATGTACAACCATAGTACATAAAACCTATTGTCCACTTGAAAATAGTAAACGCAGAAAAAGGACTTAAATAATTTACTGCAAAGGATGGACTGAAAGGGCGCTTGAAATACATTCGGAAAACAAGAAAGAGGTGAGCGGCGGTACATCTGCAAGTATAACTGCAAGATTACCCAGCCCACCAATTCACAGAAAAATCCGAAGCGAAACAACTACTACACTCCACAAAAAATTATAATCACTGGAGGGGCTGGTGATCTAAAGACTGTGTGGAGTAAAAAGAAATAGCTAATCTATGATGAGCTCCACCGATTTTTTTGCCTGAATTTATTTTTTCTCATTGCACCGCATGGGGTTTTGCGCACGGTGTGATACCGACGCGTATCTAACACAAATCCGATGTACATCTAACACCAATCTAATTCGGATCTATCCGAAACTGTCTGTACGGGGGCGAATTCTGGTTTGTTGGGCGCATTGAATGAGTCGCAGTTCGACAGAGAGAGTGTGGAAGGCTGTAATCTGTACGGATTTTGCGTTGTTTACACTCGTTTTTCGAGTCGCACTCGGAACACTTGTCTTCGATTGATTAAAGCCGCATTGTGTCGCGTCTTACGCAACCGCATTCACTATGGTCCGGTTCTCAAAAGAAACCGCATGGTCTCAAGCAGGCTTCTGCTTGACAACCCTATTGGAATTATGAAGGGGGGATCGCGGGTCCCGCGGAGCGGGGCAGTGGAATTGAGCTGCTGACTCACTGTCTGATCCCATGTGGCACCATCAGTCAAGCAACAACCCAGCTGCGGCTTGGCGGTTCCATATACAAATTCAAAAAGACCCATCTTGACAACAAGCAGTACCCTATTAAATAAAGTAAAGGTCACTACTTTGCCTACTTTCCTACCGGATGAGGAAGACCCGTGTTGAAAACAAAAGGTAGGTCTCAAGCAGGCTTCTGCTTGACATATACCCTATTGGATTTATGAAGGGGAGCGCGGGCCCCGCGGAGCGGGGCAGAGGGGTTCAGCAACCACATCCTCTACAAAGACTCTCAAATTGCCTTTCAAATAGAGAGAATCATTTCACACACAAACACCTCTAAAACATATGTCTGCATATGCGGACTCTTCAAAATGCCTTTCAAATAGAGAGAATCATTTCACACACAAACACCTCTAAAACATATGTCTGCATATGCGGACTCTTCAAATTGCCTTTCAATAGAAAGAATCATTTCACACACAAACAACCTATAAAACATATGTCTGCATATGCGGACTCTTCAAAATGCCTTTCAAATAGAGAGAATCATTTCACACACAAACAACCTCTAAAGCATATGAAGGGATTCAGATGCGGAAACTATGGAGACGTCATGCAGGCTTCTGCTTGACATATACCCTATTGGATTTATGAAGGGGGAGCGCGGGCCCCGCAGATCGGGGCAGAGGGATTCAGATGCGTGTGGTCAGGAAGCTCGTCTTGGGAGTCTGATTTCACAGAGAGGCAGATTGACAAATTGTGACAAATGTGACAGTTATTGTAACAAACTATAAATTGACATAATGGCATACTTTGTTAAGGAGGTCTCATCAGATAATAGTGATGTCTATAAACTGTCACATTTTGTCACAATTGTCACATAGTATCGTCATCGGTGTTGTCCATCATCCTCACACATGCCACGGCGGCTTGCGCATCCCCCGTCCATTCATTCATTCTCACACACGCCAACCCAATCGGCTTGCGCATCCTCCCCATCCATTCATTCATTCTCACACACGCCACCCAGGTCGCTTGCGCAGACTCCTTGTCCATCAGACAGACGACCGCACACACTGACACGGTGCTTGCGCAGACTCCCATCTGTCTCCACACGACACACGCACGGAGGCTTGCGGCGGCGGCTGTCAAAAAACGAGTGTAAACGGAGGGGGGAACATCCAAAATTATAAATCAATCCACTTACATACGGTTTGCTAACAAATCTTCATGATCAGTAATCGAGCCTCGAGTGAAGTGTGTGGCTCACGCCCGACAGCATCGATGGGATTGCCAAAACCCGCGATTTCTGATAACACCTTGAGGTTGGCTTACCTCTCGGATCGATGAGAGTCCTGTCAAGGAAGCCGCCCACAGCTTGTGAAGACGAGCAGTTCCTCCTCTTGGGAACCGTTAGACTCGCAACTTCCAAGCTTGGAAAGCTACCTGGGCACTCTGTACGGTCCTTGAGGGTTCGATGATGATGCATTGGATACAATTCATTCTTCTTCGTTATGATTCCGTCCTCTACAAAGGCCCTGTGGTCTCAAGCAGGCATTCAGCTTGACATCTCTTGTTGGTTTTCAGTTCTTACAACTTACGAATTGGTAGCTTTTCTACTTGTTACATGAAAGTCCAAAAGTTACACCAAAAAGAGAAAGTCCCTATAGGGAAGGAAATGAGAAAGGTTTCCTTTTTGGTGTAACTTTTTAGCTTTTGTGTAACACTAGAGATGATGGTCTCGAGGTCTTTAGGGAGTGTGGAGGAGAGAGAAGGTCGACGGTCTCAAGCAGGCTTCTGCTTGACAACCCTGTTGGCTTTATGAAGAGGATTGAGCTGCAGGTTCGCAGTGTGTGCGGACAGGTGTGGTGGAAAAGTACAAGCGGTTGTAGGGTAACGAAGGTATACTTTTTGACTGACAGCAGCCACACGGCGGCTTTCGCAGACTCCCCGTACGTCCATCCTCCATTCATCCTCACACATGCCGCGGCGGCTTGCGCATCCCCCCCGTACGTCTTCAACACGCACTCACGTGAAGAAGAGTGATCGGCGTGGGGGGGGGGGGGGAATCCACAGGACACATGTGCATCAGAACACACCAGGCACAAATCGATAGATACATGGCGGGTGCTGCCTAGAGACGGAGAGATGGGGGTCTCGAGTATTCAGCTTGACGCATCTTTTAGCTTTTTAAGTGACGGTCTTCGGGTCTTCGAGGGAGAGAGAGACGGTCTGAGGGCCTTGGCCACTCGATAGAGATATATATTATATCCGCTGCTCCACAGGCGCCAGAGAGCTGCTGATGAGCTGTTGTTGTTGTGCTGACCGCCCATTGGCGCGCGGGTCTGTTTTGCCCATCACCACCACCACCACCACCACAAGCGTTTTGGGGGGCGGGGGAGTGCAGGGGTGTTCCATCATCATGCACTTGAGTGTGTGTGTGTGGGGGTGGGTGGGTGGGTGGGGAAGGGGGTCTGAGAAGCGATGGAGCGTGTGTATAAGGGAGAGGGGAAATGTATAATGGAGAGGAGAAGAGTAGAGATGAATATGAATTCAAACGAATAATAGCTCGCACATTAATGATGTCATCGAGCAAGGAGACGAGGTTCTTCACGCTAAAAAACAAAAATGGAGACAAGGGGATATCAACGTTGTCAAAGAAACGATACTTCGAGCTGGAAGAGAGAGTGAAGAGCATACTGGGAGATAGATGCGAGGCAGAGGGCGGGTATGGTCATGCAGGCGATGCGTGAGATCATGAAGTTCGACCCGAATGTCTCAAGGTACAGCGAGGAGGTCAGGGAGGCGCTTGGGGAGAGCTGCAGAAAGTGGAGGCAACGGAATAAGGAGGAGAAGAATGCGGCAAGACAACAGGTTTTGGTATGAAACGCAACACACATTCACTGGGCATGGATGCCACGCACGGCATGGATGCCACGCACTCGGGAAATCATCATCTTAGGGGGGCTTAAAGGATATACTGTATGAATGCATAACATCAATTCAACGACATGGCATCCTACGAAGAGTTGCAGAAGCTGAGCGCGTGGCTGAATAGATCTGAGGCGAGTGTGGGCAGAACAGTGTTGATGCCCATGACTACAAGTGATGTGAAGGCGCCGATGTTCAAGCATGCAGGGAAAGCGTGGTGGGGATGGGCCAAAGCGGACGCACACGCGAACAACAACCCCACACACAAGGCATGGGGAATGTTGTATAGATGAGTGAGATAGGGATATCTTACAGTAGAGGTAATACCTCGGGAGACGTATTACTAGCTCGGTAGGTGTGTGTACTGCGCACACCCGTACAGTACAGGTAGCACTAGGGATCCGCCTTCCATACTCCCCCTAGTCACAGGCTGGGAAGAATGGACAGCTTGGGACTATAAAAGAGAACAAGCTGGAAATAAACGGAAACGGACAATCTAAATAAAGAAATTAGGCTATGAAAGAAAAATCCAGAAATGACGAGCAAAACATACCATTAGTGGTAGGTGCAGAGATAGACCCATATGAATAAAACAATAAGAATAAACCAATAAAGGAACTGTGAGTAGCTCCCCCAGATTGGAAGCAAGGGGAAAACAATACAGAGCTCCCCCGGGTCGACAACAGGGAGCAAGCGCCTACAAAAAAAACAGATCACATCATGTCATCCTATTCCTAAGACACGTGAGGGCATGTCACGGATTTCGAAAGCAGTTGGGCAGTCGCCCATCACAGCAAGGGCTAGAGCAGTGGAAAGGTAGCAGTAGCTTTTCAGGGGTACATCCCCAATGCCATGTCTAGTGGCGAAGGCGCCACTCTGGTCACCATAGGGCTCTCCCCCATTTCCACCCGCAGGGACAGCAAGCACACACGTATCAGGGGGAACATTCCAGCCAGGGCTTGCAACCCCAATCCCCTCTGTAGGGGTGGGAGTTAGCAAGACGTTGGTGCCAGTCTGGTCACCATAGGGCTCTCCCCCATTTCCCTCCCTAGCGATAGCACTAAGGATACCGACATCCGAGGCCCCCTCTCTAGGGGGACCAGTCAGCTGCATATCTGCATGCTCTATCCTGACTGCAGACTCCCCCTCACAAGATGGAGCAGTCAGCTGCTCAGCATCTTGGGAAGCAGTCAGATGCTCGGGCCCGGCAGATGATTTACCCTCTTTAGGGGGGGCAGGCAATTCATTACCTAAGAGCGCATCTTCTAATAAGCGGAGGTGTGCATGCACGGTAGCTAGGCCGTGTTGGAGGGAGGCGACCTGTGCTCTGAAGGAGAACACTTCTTCTATCGCAATAATCCTATCATCAACAACAACATCCATATCTACAGGTGCAACAAGCATGGACAGGGTGCAAGGATCGTCGGCAAGGAATTCTGGAAAGGTTGCTCCCCCATTTGTCTCAGTGGGGGGGGCAGCCATGTTATCTTCATGGGACTCTGCCCGGCTGTCCCAATAGTGGGAACAGCCAGTTGCGTATCTGTTGGCCTAGCATCAAAAATAGCATCGCCAGGGCTAACAATCACGGGATCATGCGCACAGACTGTGGTAGCATCAACCATACGCTCACCGGACAGGAAGTACAACGGATGGAAGCGAAGGAGGGAGGTCAACGTGGGGAAGCAGAGGGGCAGGCAGTTGCTTAGTGGATCTCAGGTTGCGGTCGCTATCTGAGACTGGGAACCCATCAATACGATCGGTCGGACTCCACTGCACCCCCTCCCATTGATGTGTTTGGCAATGAGGTGACGGAAGTGATCCGCTGTTGCAGAGTGAGCGAAGAAAGGGAAAAAGCCAGAGGAAGTCAGGAATCCAGGAAGTGCCAAGCGCCCCACGATGTGGTAGGCAAGGTCGAAGGTGGGGTCTACAGGAGGCTGGTCCACTCAGACGGAAGAGCGTAAGCATGGACTGTGAGAAGTCCTTCAATATCTCAGTCTTGCCTTGGAAAGCATGGTCCCATGCCCACCGTGATCGCGCACGATTGAATGCAGGTCCAGGTGGCATGCATAGGAGGTGGATTGCACGACAAGCAGCTGGCCAAGAATTACCATAGCCTGGGCGGTATCGAGCGAAATCAGGGGACAGGACACAGGCGGGGTTTGAGTTCGTCAGCACATTGCATAAAGCGATGATGATATTGTAAGCCTTAGGGAACTGGTGCTCAACCAGGCCTGGAGCATAGGGAGCAGAATATGTGGGGTCAATGTACCTCGTTGGTTCCAAGTTGTGAGCTGACAGTGGAGGTCCATACATGTTGTCCCAGAGTTGCGCTCGGTGCAGATCTGCTCGAAGCTGGTCGAGGAGCAGGTTTGGGCAAAGATGCAAATGCACTGACGGGGAGGGAGATCCGCTGATCTGGATGTCCTCCGAGGGGCCAGGAAAAGAAGCATCTGACAGTGAAGAAGAAGACCGAGCAAGGGACACGGTCACCCACGATGGACGTGGTCGCACCAATTGTGAGCCAGGGCGTGTTTGCAGCATGGCAAATCAGAGAGGTGCAGGAGCAGGGGTCAGGCGCAGATGCCACGAAGATGGAGACGGAACTCCTTGGAGAGCCAAGCGCAGATGGAATGCGCAGAGAAAGAGGAAGCAGGAGATGGCACTCCTTGATCAGAAAACCGGGAAAAGCGCAAGCAGGAGCGCTGAGAAAGCAGATGCGGAGTAGCAGGAGGAGAAGTTGAAGTAATCCTCTAAATCAGAAATCGAGCAGTATCAGATATCGAAACAAGAATGAGATTGCGCATTCACCATGGGAGGTGAAACAAAATGTAACTGGCGCGATTCCAAAACAATGCAGCGCTCAGTGGGAGCAAGGATTAGGGGAAAGACTTGAAGAAAGCCGCCAATGAGGGGCATTGGCCATCATCGGGGCAAAGGTCTGGGAATGCACAAGGGGCCATCGAGTGGCGCAGTGGTTAGCGTCAGATGAGGACCTAAACCTATAGATGACTGAGATAGGGATATCTTCCAGTAGAGTAATACCTCGGAGACGTATTACTATCTCGGTAGGTGGTATGTAACTGCACACACCCGTACAGTACAGGTAGCACTAGGGATCCGCCTTCCATATGTTGCTGGATGGATTAGTTGGTTGTGGTCGACGCGGACGACGCAGAGATAGTGGAAGTGGTTGGAGAGGATGGAAGATGAAGATGGTGAGGTGGGCGAGGCCATGCAGAGGTGTGCCATTCAAGAGACCAGGAAGGGGACGCCACTACTGTTCTTGCGCCCGACATGGGCGGACGAGGAGGGGTACTATGACGGTGCAAGGCAAGTCAAGCACAAAGAGGTTGACATGAAGACCCTGTGCCGGACAGGGACCAGGGGTCTGCTGTCGGTTGTGCCCACGGAGGGGAAGGCATGGAAGGAGGGAAGGGCTCCATTGGAGATGGAGTCGATACCGTACATTCCAAAGGCGCTGATGGAGAGGGTGGCAAAGAAGATCAGGACTGCGGGCGCCTCAAAGGCAAAGACAAAGGTAGCAACCAAAACAGAGGTGGACTCGGAGTCGTCGAGATTGCAGGGTCAGGGGACCATGGTGATGATGCCAACCAGCTTCATGGAGAGCCCGCCTGTAGAGAAGCTGCTGCTGCTCCTTAGCAAGAGCAGGTGGGATTCTAGAGAGACATGGCGCGGTGTGGCAACGGCCTTGAAGAACGAGTACGGTGAGACGTACAAGGTGTTGTGGAAAAAGATGTCCAAGGTGTCCTCAAGATACGATGAGGAAGCCGCAGAAAAGTTGTGGGAGACTGTGGAAACCCCACTTCACGATGGGGGACCGAAGCCTGAAACAATGAAGACGGTGGGCAGTGCCTTGCCGAAGACGACCCCCCCGCACACGGGTCGCGCGTATCGAATGGCAGCTTTCGATAAACCAAAAATTAATAAAGACAGTTGGGGGGGGGGGGGGGGGTGGGGGGGGGGGGGGGGGGGGGGGGGGGGGGGGGGGGGGGGAGCCAGGGGTGAGACACGGTCTGGGACATATTGTACATTTCTGCTGCAAGGGACGTTGAAGAGACAGGGGGGGGCCCCTCATAAGGAACTGGCTACAATATTCGAAGGAGGTTGTCGACGCATTAGCAGCTGTTAGGAAAAGCCCAGGTGGAATGATGGTGGTGTGTGTAAAATAATAGAGTTTGCATGGTTGATACCAGGATTAGGGCAATGAATGGTCGTTGGAAGGTTGTTGATGGGGATAGGTTCACTATTGACTTATGGATAGCGACAAACAAAGACCCGGAGGAAGAGGGAACAGAACAAAAAGCCAGGTGATTTGGTTTTGTCCTATGATCGCGGATGAGGCTCAAAAGAAAGACCGAAGAAGACTTCCAGAAAATAAATCCAGGCGAGAGGAGGATAGTGAAAGAAGAGAAAGTTGCCACACTGACCAACTACGTCTTGAAAAGGCTGCTCCACAGGCTGGAGTGAAGAATTGATGAGTGTGAATGGCCATTGCAGGGCCCCCCCACTTTGCCTCGGCGGGGACGAGAACCGGTTCGAGGAAGAGCGAAAAAAATAAAAAAAAAAAGCAAAGCGCGATTAGGACGGCAATCGCGGCACTTTGATCGGAAAATTCAAGGGGGGGGGGGGTGGGGGGGGGGGGGGGGGGCAGTGGTGTGACCCTCCAAAGCGGGGCAGAAGCGACCTAGGGTGGCTACAGTACATGGATGGCAACAAACGAACGTTTACCGTGGCGTATGGACTACGATGATGACGACTGGCAGTTGCCAGACAAAACAAGCGCAGAGATGGATGCATAGGATCGTTCGAGAGCTGGGGTGGGGTGCGGACCAGAGGCCATGAATGTGCCGGTTCCTTGAGTCGAAACAGCGAACCTTTCTTTTCTCAGGGTATGGTACATCACGAGATTGTGCGAAGTGAAAGGAGGGCATGTTTTTTCCTGTTTCAACTGTATGGACAGGGAGGCGGAGAAGAAAGGAACGGGTTAAGGGGGCTGTTGGACCAGCGGGCGCTGCAATGCAGCTAAGCTCTGCGGAAAGGCTTATTTACAAGGAATGAACCTGCGCCACATAATTGCTCGGAGGTGTGCAAGCAAAGGGACAATTGAACAGCTGCAGAGCGGGCCACAAAGCCATAGGAAGCGAACTCGCTGGTCCTGTCAACGAGCTCAAAGAATAAGGGGGCAAGAGGCTGATGGGGCGAAACGAAGTTCCCACCAAGTTTGTGGGTTAACTGGACGTGACACGGATTTTTCCAGGCAAAGGCCGCTTTCAACAGGGACCCTGTGACGGGGATGGGGGGAGGAGCCGGGCGAAAAGTAAAACGTGGAGTTCGCATTTTTTAGTTTAACCAACCACATCTGCTAAGAAAGATTCAGGGGAATGTAATCGGTGCTGTGGGTCGCAAAGATTTTTGTCATCTCAGGAAGAATTTCCCTGCCCTGTAACCTTAGGGGACCTCATGCGCCTGGGAAGAAGCGAGACACCGGCCCACGGCACTGCGGACGTATGTGACTCGCACAGTGAATACGTGGGATGCCACCAACAGATTCAAAGGGTTCCTGAATGTCAGGCAGTCTCAAGCAGGCTTCTGCTTGACACCATTGTGGTTTTTTTGAGGGGGAACGCGGGACCGCGAGTGGGAGAGGGGATTTCCGCTGCGGACTCACTGTTGGGTCCCATGTGCAAACATATTGAGTGTTAGGGTCTGCGTGTGATGACTTGGGGTGGACGGCATCCCATTTCGTCACACCAAATCCCCCGGAAGACTCACACCCATTTCTGACAATATTTGACACATGTTCGACTGTACATCGCTACACCCTGAATCGCTTTCAGACTGATCGATCCATTCCACCCAACAAAAAGGAGGGTGTCGTCTTCGTATCTGGATGCCTCTGTTGGGTTCACGGTTTTCAATCGTTTCACAATTTTCCAGAGCGATGCCAAGAGTGTCGTGTGGAAATCCACCTTGACCCAACGGTGATCACGACCTAGAACATATGCTTTTTCGCAACAATCGGGAGTCATGATGAAATTCATATGCTGTGGATGCACAGGGTTGAAGTGCGACAATTGCAGCAACTTGACGAGACTGTATCCACATTCCTTGAATTGATGAGCAGAAATGAACTCGTCGGCTATATCCTCGCCGAAAGGGTGCATGTCCTCCACGGACATTCTTTTCCCCGCGAGAAGATGAAGAAGAAGAACAGAAGTCGATGATTGATTGATATTAATTGTGAGTTGCTCGCAATTGCCGATTGCATTGGGGATGCCACCGAATTCACCATGAATTTTGTGTTTTGCTTTGCAATTGTCAAACAACTCGCTTTGAAGAAGTTCGATGATCTGAATTCCAACAGAGCCACGGCTTTCGTGTCGCATTGTCAACGATGCCAGAAGGGTGCGTCCGCTGCTTGTGCGACCACTTAGACTGGCGAGTGCTGAACTGCTTGTCACACAACTCACACATGTACAAACCAGACTTCTGCATGTCTCTTTAGTGCTTTTGAGGCACGAATTCTTATGCACAAGTGGTGCGGGGGTGGGTGGGGGGGTGATGCATGTGTGTGCAGGGGAGTGGCAGTCGAACCCCGTGAATCGATGAAGTTCAAAAAGTGTGGGTGGGTGCAGAGGGTCCCTAGAATTTGTAGAGATTCCACACATACACAAATTTTGATCAAACTGTACAGAAGCTATCACAGACAAACACACTCTAAAATAGGTGTCTGCAAATGAGGACACTCAAAATAACTGTCAAAATGTAGAGAAGCTTTCACAAACAAACACACTCTAAAATAGGTGTCTGCACATGAGGACACTCAAAATAGCTAACAAATGTAGAGAAGCTTTCACAAAACAACACACTCTAAAATAGGTGTCTGCCCATGAGGCACTCAAAATATCTGTCCAACCTGTAGAGAAGCTTTACAAACAAAACACACTCTAAAATTGGTTGTCTGCCACATGAGGACATCAAAATAGCTATATCAAATGTAGAGAAGAAGCTGTCACAAAACAACACACTCTGAATGAAATAGGTGTCTGCACATGAGGACACTCAAAATAGCTATCAAAATGTAGAGAAGAGCTTTCACAAACAAACACACTCTGAAATAAGGTGTCTGCACATGAGGACACTCAAAATAGCTATCAAAATGTAGAGATTCCTCCTTCCTCATCCTCACAATGCACGGCGGCGGCTCGTCCACCACCCGGGGTCGCGGCAGCTTGTCGTAATCCTCATCAACACTCACAAAATGCTGCAGCCGGTCTTTGGGCACAGCTTCGAAGGCCACTAGGAATCAATAGTAATTGAAATGCAGTACTTAACAACGAAGCGGACTCTGTAAGTGCCAGCACTCTTAACAGGACACTTCTTTTCTTTATTCGCGGTAACCACCCGGAAGTCCCTACACAGGATAAGTCGGAATCTGACAAGGTATATAGTCGGGTTACAAGATGTCATCCAGGGGGAATTTGTATGCGATTTTGAGGAGATGCAAACTCGCATTTGCTTATTGTTGGTATAAAATTTGAGAGTGAGATAATTTGAAGAAGAGACACAAAAGGACGCCTACTGAGAAAAAGAAAAAAAAACCATCCACATGCGGATTTTTTTTTTGAGGGATTTGTGGTGCTTGCAAAAAATTTGTGCTTCTTTGCACTTTGACTGTACACACAAGGACGATACTGGAGAGAAATCATATATACATGCGATTTGCGGGGACTGTAACGCTTGCATTTGATTTTTTTTTTCTAGTAATAATTTGCCTCTAAACACAAAAGGACGCATACAAGAGAGACGAAACCATTTACTGCGCGTTTGAGGGATGTTGTGGTGCTGCATTTTCTGGAAAGGGGTGCTTTGAAGCACATTACAAGGGACGCATACAGGAGGAAAGAAACCATTTTTAAATGCGATTTAAGGGACCCCAGAAAGCTGCATTGCTTCTAATAGTAATTTTAAAGTACACAAGGGGACAATACAGGAGAGAGAAACCCTTTACTTGCGAGTGTTGAGGGACGTAAACGATGCTTTGCTCAAATTGCGCGATTGAAGACACATACAAGGGAGCCTACAGGTAGAACAAACATTTAAATGCGATTTATGCTGGAGTGTAACGCTGCATTTATCGAAATGGCTGAGTTGAACAGGTGCAATAAAATGATGCATACAGCCGAGTATCAACAGCGGAAGAAGAAAAGAGAAGAGCAAAGGTCTTTTGCAAGTTGTTAGAAAATCATGGTTACTTCCCATGCAGCCAAGCATGCTGCTAACACACCCACACCCACCTCCACCCCGGCCTCACCCCTACTTCAAAAAAAGTGAGACAGGTGATCTACTGCTTAAAAGGATAGGACATCACCTGTTGATCTGTTTTACCTGCTCTTCCACTTTATTCCTTGATAATTCTTCATAGCGTTTTTCATCCATTAAGGTTGCGTATTGGTTGCCACTAAAAAAATGTGGGTCTTTCCTTGTCAGCCAGATCTTCTTGTGACGACCCTGGTTTAGGGGGGGACTACTATGCAATATAGTAGCTTGTGAGCAGTCGCCAAATCGTCGCTGATGCAGACCTTTGTTCTTCATTTTTTCTTTAACTGTCAACCGGTACCAGTCTACCCATGTCCATAACACACAAATTCGGGACCCAGCAGATTGTTTTTGTGGTTTGCCAAAAGTAAGGTGACCGATGTGTTTACAACGCTGTCGGTGCCTTGATCGGAACAACCAGCAAACCATTGAGGGGTCAAACCTTATCCTGTGGGCACATGGATACCACATTGTTCGATATTTCCCACCTGGTTGTGGGTTTGTAAGCACTTGAATTTGATGTTCATTCTGAGGTTGTTGGCTTGGCATGACTGGGTACCCAAGCATTATTCCCTTTCTTAAATTTGCAGGGCAGCTTGTCTGATACAGGCTGACAATGGTTGGTGATGTACGTGGTCGCCGGTGTCAGGACATTTCCGTGGACTTGCCCCGTCGGTGCAGCACTGAAACACCACACAGCAATTTCACTATGAATTATTACGCTCATCAGGCGGGTGCCTCTCGAGTCCGGCCTACTCTCATGCAGCCCTCAAACTGAGGGCTGCTGAATTTACTTTCGATCATTACAATTACTGTTCCAGTTTTACTCTACATAGCGTTCTTCACGCTTGCTAAGCGTCAAATTATGGCTTCTATGCAGCGTCGATTCGGGCCTCATGTTTCTGGTATCGGGGGAATTTCACAACCGGGCTGAGATGGGCTTCAATTAGCGTCAAAGAACCTATTGAACCCGGTTGAACCAAGCCCCCTGTTTTTTTAAGGGTCAAAACTCGGTAGCATTAATCCCAGTTTGTCTTCTTTTTTAACGGGGCTGACTATGTTTATATCTCAAGGAACAACTTCGACGGATCTTCATCTTTTTAAGCAAAGCTTAAATCTATTTTAGACGCGGTTACTATCTTCATCAAAGAGCAGATGTGTCTAAGCAGAAGCTGAAGCAGAAACGATAGAAATTTGTAACGCATTTTTAGTTAAGCGCTTGCAGAATATAATTCTAAGGTTTTCGCTCACATATATGCCGGCCAAAGCAAAGCATTTAAGAAAGGCCTTTTCTACCTCCTCTCCAAGTACGCAAGATGCCAGCCAGGAATTTTAAGCAGTCATCTCCGCTGCGAAACCTGAGATGTGGGAGCACGTAGTCAGCGGCTGCCTATATGTTGAGATGAATAGGTATGTAGGAGCACATAGTCAGCGGCTGCCTATATTATCCCAAATTAAAAGTAAATTCCGGCTAAAATCCCGAATGTTACACCCATACTCAAGACATAGTGAAAATGGGTGACGACGTAATAAGTATCGTGAAGCATTACATCGGCTCCTACGTTCCCTGCTCTTTGGAGGGGGCAAGCTCCACAAACTTCCTAGTGCAACACACCACCCACTTCAAACCCCAACGGGATTGCCGTCGAGATACTCAAGGTACATGATAGTGGTGAACAGTTCTGTGTGCTGATAGACCTTGTTTCTTTCCTTTTTTTCTTCTTCTGGGTACCAGATGTACTTAAGATACCAAATGTAAGAATGAGTCAAGAAGCATTATCTCTTGGTTGGCATCAGTGTTCCACCAACCAAGGAACAACACAACTGTGACTATAATACCTTGATATACTGTGACTATAATACCTTGGCTCACTCATGCCTGAAACCATGCATCGCCATACTGTTGCCTTGCTCCCTGATCCTCGCACCCATGCATCAGCCATCTCTCTTACTGTGCTCCCAGTCCTCGCATCCCTGCGACAGCCATTTCTCTTGCTCTGCTCCCGATCCTCGCACCCCTGCGCGTCCAGCAATTGTTTGTGTGCTCACCAATCCTTGCACCACTTCGTCAGCCAATCTCAGTTGCCTTGACGATCAATATTGACAACCTTTGTCAGCCTTCTCTGTTGCCTTGACTCCCTGATCCTAGCACACATGCATCAGCCATTAGGTGCCTTTGCTCCCCTGATCATCGCACCCATGCGTCACCATCTCTCTTGCTTTGTGCTCCCCCCCCCCCAATTCCTCGATCCGCGACAGCCATTTCTATGCTTGCTCCCGATCTCAGCACCCCTGTGAGTTCAGCCATCTTGTTTGCTCTGCTCCCAATCCTTGCACCCCTGCGTCAGCCATTCTCGGTTGCCTTGCTCCCCAATCCTGACACCCCTTTGTCAGCCATCTCGTTGAACTTGCTCCCGATCTGACACACCCTGAATCACCATCTCTGTTGCATTGCTCCCTGATCCTAGCACCAATGCGTCAGCATCTCTATTGCTATTCTACCCAGTCCTCGCATCCCTGACGACGCAATTTCTCTTGCTTCTGCCCTGTTCCGTGCACACTGCGCTGTCAGCCATATCTTGTTTTCATGCTCCCAATCCTTGCACCCCGTGCGTCAGCAATCTCGGTTGCTTGCCCCAATCCTGACACCCCTTTGTCAGCCATCTCTGGTGCCTTGCTCCCTGATCCTGACACCCCTGCATCAGCCATCTCTGTTGCCTTGCTCCCTGATCCTCACACCCATGCGTCAGCCATCTCTCTTGCTGTGCTCCCAATCCTCGCATCCCTGCGACAGCCATTTGCCCCTGATCCCTCTCGACACCAGCAGCGTCAGCGTCCTTCTCTTGCTCTGCGCTCCCATCCTGGCACCCCTCCTCAGACATCTCTCTTGCTAGGCCACAATCCTGGCACCTCTTGTCAGCCATCTCTCTTCTCTGTAGCCTTGCTCCCCATTGATACACGATTGCACCCCTGAGTCAGCCTCTTGCTGCTATGCTCCATCCTATCACCCCACCTCACCATCTCTCTTTCTAGGCTCCCGATCCTAGCACCTCTGGCGTCGCCATCTCTCTTCTCTGTAGCCTTGCCCCATCCTCGCACCCCTGCATCGCCATCCTCGTGGCTGCGCCCATCCTGCCATCCCCTGCGCGTCACCATCTCTCATCGCCTGGTCCAACATTACACCCCTGCTCGGGCGGCCTTACTTACGCCACTCCTCGCACACCTGCAGCAAGTCAGCCATCTCTGTTGCCTTGCTCAACACATGATCCTCACTTACGGGAGGAAACCCCCTGCCAGCAGCCATCTCTCTTGCTTCTGCCTTTCTCGCTCCAAATCCCGCATCCACGTGATACGAGCATCTTCGTCCTGCCTTGCTCCTAGTCCTTTGCTCTCCCTGCATCATCCAGCTCTTTGGCTCGGCCCTAATCCTTGGAGCCCCTGCGACAGCCCATGCATACTCTTGCTGGGGACTCCAAATCCTCGCACCTGTTTCAGCCATCTCTCTTCCTTGCTCCTATCCTGCAAACCCACTCTCATCTCTCTTTTTGCACTGCATCCTAATCTTGGAGCCTGTTACTGCCTCTCGCTATCTCTGCCTTGGTCGCCATTCCTCCACTCCTGTGCAGCCTCTCTCGGCTCTGCTCCCAAGTCCGAGTTTACCACCTGCCTTAGCCTCTGTGCTGTGCTCTGTTATGGCTTCCTCCCGGATTCCACACCTAACCTTCACCAACAAGCGCCAATTTACAAACCCCAACTTAAGCCGCCGCTCACCAACCATTCTCGTTTTTATTTTGATCCACTTTCTCCACAAAGCACACCCCATCCCCGGAATGATGTTGCAGGATAGATTCAATTTGCCGACCCAGAGTGCTCAAGTGGCATTGGGAATACGAATGTAACAAATGTGGTTACAGGAGTCGAGACAAGGACAAAGTAGAACGCAACTGTAACAGGGAAGCATGTAAGGGGAAACCACACTAAACTAAGTGAAAATAATTGTGTTGGAGAGGACAACCCTTCGAGTCGCCCAATTGTAGTGTGATCTACTTGATCATGAAGTGTGACATGGCATAGGCATGGGATGAGCATAAGCAATTACTGTGGCATTACTCCTGCATGGAATCACTGTGGCAAGATGTTCAAGCATTGTACAATCATTGGTAACCTTTGGATTTTAGGTGCAATCTGTTCAGTCCCAGTTGTGTTGTCTTGGTTGGTATAACACACTGGGTGCCAACCAAGAGATAATGCTTTTTGACCCATTCTTTTCATTGTATCTTACAATCTGTACCCAAGACGAAAAAAAGGGGGAGAAAGAAACAGGTGGTATCCCTCAAACACAACTGGTTCACCCACTAGTAGGGACCAATGCAGTATCTCGCGACATGTTGAGGTTTTGAAGTGGGTGGTAGTGCTTGCACAGAATTTTGGTGCTTACCACCCCCCTCCGAGAGCGCAAGAAAAACGTGAATCGATGTAATGCCGTGATACTATTACTGGGTCGTTCCCCCCTTTTCACTATGGTCTGAGTCTGTTGTAAACATTCGGGATTGGCGCCGGAACTTTACTTTGTGATTTGGATAAATGGGCATCTCTGACTAATTGGGCTCCCAGTATACCTATTCATCATCTCAAATATGACAGGCGCGGACATAGCTCTCCCCCACTCTCGGTGTTCGCAGCGGAGATTGATACTGCTTATCTCCGGCGGGCTATTTGCGTACTTCGAGAGAGGTTAAAAGCCTTTTTCTTAAATGCTGTTGGGGGGATAGAGAGAAAACCGTATGAACAAAATTTAATACCGCAACCTTGAATTGTCTTACACCAGCTAGCACGTAACAACCAACCAGTGTTACCTGCTATCATGGCTAGCTGCCTGCAAATTTAAAAGGGGATATGCATGGGTACCGAAAAGACATGGTCATGCAAGCCAACACCCTCAGATGAAACTCGTGTGTTCAGCGGCTTAACAACAGCCCCACACCAGGACAGTTTATATATAGACCAAGATTTTATCCTTGCCCCAGGATTAAGTTTTTGAAACCTCCTCAGGTGGGCTGGTTTTTCCATTCAAAGGCAGCACGAAGCGTTTGTACAACACACGGTCCCCTTACTTTTGCAACAAATCTGCTGTCCACGAATTTTGTTAGGGACAGTGGTGAAGCACTGGTGCCGTTTTACAGTAAAGAAAAAGAAGAAAACGGTCTATCAAGGCGCAATTGCATGCCACCCTATATTGCATAGTAGCCCCGCCGGAACCAGGTTTTGTCAGCAGATCGGCGTGCAAGATAAGACCCCATTTTTTGGCACCGTAAAAAACGTAGGATAAGCTTATGGCTGCGTTTACCTTCCTTTGGCAGTGCACTAACTTGTTTTGAAGTAGGCCGGGGGTGGAGGTGGGTGTGGGGGTGTGAGCAGCATGCTTGGGCTGCATGGGGAAGTAACCATGATTTTCTAACAACTTGGCAAGCCTTTGCTCTTCTCTTTTCTTCCGCTGGTGATACTCGGCTGTATGCAGCATTTTATGCCTGTTCAACGCACCATTTCGAGAAAATGCAGCGTTACATCCATCATAATCGCATGTAAATGTTTGTTCTTCTGTATGCCCCTTGTTAGTGTCTTATCAATCGCAACTTGATCAATTCAGCGTTACATCCCTCAAACTCGCAGAAAATGTTTCTCTCCTGTATGTGTCCTGTTGGTGTACATTAATTACTATTAGAATCAAATCCGCGTTACCGACGCCCTTAGAATCGCATTTAAATGGTTTCTCTCCTGTATGCGTCCTTTTTGTTTAGTCAAATTAGTACTGAAGCAATCGCGTTACATCCCTCAAATCGCATGTATCATATTTCTCAACCAGTAATGCGTCCCTTGTGTGTCCAGTCAAAAGTGCAAGAGCAGCAAATGCACAGACCACATCCCTCAAATCGCATGTGGATGGTTTTTCTCATGGATGCGACCTTTTTGTGTCTCTTCAAATTACCAACATAAGCAAATGCTGAGTTTGCTCTCTCAAAATCGCATACGAATTTCCTGATTAACCTCTATACCTATATCCTTTGTAGCCGAATGTATCCTGTTAGACTCCGGTGGGTACCGCGAAGAAAGAAGAGGAGTGTCTGTGAAGAGTGCTGGCAATGATACGATCCGCTGCGTTGTATAACTTCATTCAATGACATTGGATTTCCCGAGTGGGCCTTCGAAAGCTGCCGCCGCGCAGCATTGTGAGTGTGGATGAGGATGTACGGTTACAGCTGCCGCCACCAGAGAAAGGGCTGTGTGTGGGACGAGCCCGCCGCCGTGCATGTGTGAGGATGAGGGATGAGGAATCTCTACATTTAGGTAGCATATTTTGAAGGTCCTCATGTGCAGACCCTATTTTAGATTGTGTTTGTTTGTTGAAGCTTCTCACATTTTTGATAGCTATGTTGAGTGGTCCTATTTGCAGACCACCTATTTTCATGTGTTTGTTGTGAAAGCCTTTCTCTACATTTGATAGCTATTTTGAGTGTCCTTCAGTGCAGACACCCTAATTTCAGATGTGTTTGTTTTGTGGAAAGCTCTCTACATGTGTGATATCTATTTTTATGTCCTCATTTGGCGACACCTATTTCAGAGTGTGTTTGTTTTTGTGAATCTTCTCTACAGTTTGTATAGCTAATTTTGAGTGTCTCATGTCATATCCTATTTCAGAGTGTGGTTTTTGTTTTTGTGATTGGTAGCAAGCAAGAGAGATGGCTGACACAGTGATGCGAGAATGGGACCAATGCTGTAGATCAAGAAAGATGGCTGTCACAGCTCCAAGATTAGGGCGAAATTGCAAAAGAGATATAGATGATCTGGGTGCAATGACTAGGAGCACGGAAGAAGATGGCTGACCCGGGATGCGAGGATTTGGAGCTTCGCAAGAGAGATGCTGTCGCAGGGCTCCAAGATTGAGCATGCGCAAGAAGATGGATGAATGCAGGTGTGCAGGACTATGAGCAAGCAGGAGAGTGACTGACACGATGAGTACGAGGATTTGGAGCTTATCAAGAGAGTGGCTGCTGCGGGTGTTGAGATCAGTCGCAAGGCAACAGAGATGGCTGGCTGCAGGGGTGCGATGATTGGGGGAGTAAGGCAGCCTTGACGCAGGTGTACAAGTATTGGGAGGAGCAATCAAAAGAGATGGCTGACGCGCAGGTAGCATGATTGTGAGTCAAGCAAGAGAGATGGCTGACGCAGGGTGCGAGTAATGGGAGCAGTCTACAGAGCAAGTAGAAGATGTGTCTGACGCAGGGGTGCACGTGGGAGCCGGCTAAAGAGCAAGAGAGATGGCTGAACGCGTAGGTTTGCCAGGATTGGTGGAGCATAGCAAGAGAGATGGCTGAGCCGGGGTGCCAGATGGAGCACACGCAGAAATAATGGCTGACTCAGGGTTGCCAGGAATTGGTGATCAGTGGTAGAGGAGTTGGTCTGCGCAGGGTGCGATGATCCCTACGGCAGGTAGCAAGCCAAACGATATGGGCTTGATGCAGGGGGGTCAGGATCCGGGAGCAAGGCACCTGATATGGTTAATGCAGGTGTTCAGTATAGACAAGTCCACAGAGATGGCTTACAAGGGTTTCTTATTGGGAACATGCAACCGAGATGCTGACGCATGGTTCAAGGAATTGGGAGCAAGCAAACAAGATGGCTACGCGCAGGGTGGGGGGTCAATCAGGACAGAGCAAGAAAAAAATGGCTGTCGCAGGGATCAGGATTGGGAGACAGCAAGAGAGATGCGACGCATGGGGCGAGTCAGGGAGCAGGCAACTGAGAGGGTTTATTCGGGGTGTGAGATGCAGGGGACAATGCAGACAGAGAGGGCTGACAAGGGGTGAGAGTGGGAGCAGGCACCGAATGATTACGCATGGGGGGTTCAATGATTTGGATTAGGCAGCAGAGTTCTTACTCGCAGGGTGCGAGGATTGGACAGAGCAAGATAAATGGGCTCACGTGGAGGAGTGGGACACAGCAACGAGAATGGCTGACGCATGGTGCAGGATCAAGGAGCAGGCACAAGATGGGCTGATGCAGGGTGTCAGTTACAGGAGCAAGTCAACAAGATGGCTTCAAAGGGGTGTCCAGGATTGGGGAGCCAAGCAACCCCGATGATGGCTTACTCGTGTGCAAGGTTGGGGAGCATAGCAAACGAAGAGGGCTGACCGCAGGTTCGAGGATCATATCAAGAAAGAATTGCTGTCGCAGGATGCAGATGTAGCACATCCATAGAATTGCTTACGCATTGTTCTAGGCTCATGGACATGCAACTGAGTGTGTATGCGGGGGTGGAGGATCAGGAGCAAGCAACAATATGCTTGACAAAGGGGTGAAGGATTTGGGACAAGGCAACTATATGGCTGACGCAGGGGTCAAAGGATTGGAGTAGAGCAGACAAGGATGGGGACGCCAGGGGGCGAGATCGGAGCATAGCAGAGAATGGCTGTACAGGGATCTAGGATTGAGCACAGCAATAGAGATTGCTTACTCATGGGTGCGGGATCAGGAGCAAGGCAACAGAGATGGCTTATGCGGGGTGCAGGACAGGGAGCAAGTTCAACAGAGATGCTGACAAAGTTTCAGTTCCGGGATCAAGGCAACCGAGATGATGACGAGGGTTTGCAAGGATTGGGACAATCAAACAAGATGGCTGAGTCCAGGGGTGGCGAGTATCGGGCAAGAGCAAGAGGAAATGGCTGTCGCAGGGATGCGAGGAATGGGAGCACAGCAAGAGAGATGGCTGACGCATGGGTGCGAGGATCGGGGAGCAAGGCTACAGAGATGGCTGATGCACGGGTGTCAGGATCAGGGAGCAAGGTATTAATATCCGTCTCTACCAAGGCCCATGTCCGCTCAATCCGGCATTCACTAGGTTACCTGTGTAGCCAGTCCGGTTGTGAACACGTGGTGGCCGATGTATAATGCTCGGTAGGATGCTAGCGAACTGCCAACGGATCTCGGTGATCTTGTAAAAATTCCTTCCGAAGATTCTCTCCCAACATTAAATAGACTAAACGAGAGAACGAGACATCGTACTCTGCGCTGTCCCCAAGTAAGATCTACCTTATTTACCATCTGCAGTCTCTCCGCTATGAGCTTTTGTACAGAAAGATAAACTCTCTCGCTCCTGTCCAACACCACTTACTCTAGCTCTCCTTTCCCCAGCCACGTTTCTTCACACACAGAAGACAAGAACGTTTGGACCAACAGTCAAAAACCAAGTTCTTCAGCCAGCGGTCACACACTATGGTGGGGTTCTCTCTAACCATGCTCCAATCAGTGCACCCATGCGACACAGCCATCTCTCTGGCTCTTGATTGCCTGCTCCCCGTACTCGCACCCATGCGTCCGCCATCCTCTGGTTGTGCCCCAATCCTCGCATCCTGGACAGCCATTTGAGTTGCCTCGCGCCGATCCCTCGCGAACCCTGCGCGTCATCATCTTGTTTTGCTCTGCCCATCCTTGCCCCCGCGTAAGCCATCGCGGTTGCCTTGCTCCCCATCCCGTAACCCCTTTGTCAGCCAGCTCTGTTGCCTCTCCCTGTCCTACACCCCTGCTCAACCATCTCTGTTGCCTTGCGCCCTGATCTCGAACCTTGCGTCAGCCAGCTCTCTTGCTGTGCTCCACAGTCCTCCCATCCCTGCACCCTTTCTCTTGCTCTGCTCCGACCTTGCACCCACTCGAGTCATCCACTTGTTTGCTCTGCTCCCAACCACCTTGAACCACCTCGAGCACAGATCGGTTGGAACGGGCTCCACATCCGGACCCCACCTTTGTCAGCCGTCTCTGTTTCCTTGCTCCGATCCGAACGCCCCTGCATCAGCCATCTCTTTGGCCTTGCTCCCTTCTCCTCCCCCGATGCGTCAGCAGCTCTCTTGCTGTTGCTCCCACTCCTCCGCGCATCCCTGCGACCGCCATTTCTCTGCTCTGCTCCCGACCTCGCACCCCCTACGGTCAGCCATCTTGTTTGCTCTGCTCCCAATCCTTGCACCCCTGCGTCAGCCATCTCCGTTGCCTTGCTCCCCCAATCCTCACCCCTTTGTCAAGCCATCTCTGTTGCGTTGCTCCTGATCCTGACACCCCTGCATCAAGCCATCTCTGTTGCCTTGCTCCCTGATCCTCGCACCCATGCGTCAGCCATCTCTCTTGCTGTGCTCCAATCCTCGCATCCTGCGACAGCCATTTCTCTTGCTCTGCTCCTGATCCTCGCACCCCTACGCGTCAGCCATCTTGTTTGCTCTGCTCCCAATCCTTGCACCCCTGCGTCAGCCATCTCCGTTGCCTTGCTCCCCAATCCTCACCCCCTTTGTCAGCCATCTCTGTTGCGTTGCTCCCTGATCCTGACACCCCTGCATCAGCCAATCTTGTTGCCTGCTCCCTGATCCTCGCACCCATGCGTCAGCCATCTCTCTTGCTGTGCTCCCAATCCTCGCATCCCTGCGACAGCCATTTCTCTGCTCTGCTCCTGATCCTCGCACCCCTACGCGTCAGCCATCTTGTTTGCTCTGCTCCCAATCCTTGCACCCCTGCGTCAGCCATCTCCGTTGCCTTGCTCCCCAATCCTCACCCCTTTGTCAGCCATCTCTGTTGCGTTGCTCCCTGATCCTGACACCCCTGCATCAGCCATCTCTGTTGCCTTGCTCCCTGATCCTCGAACCCATGCGTCAGCCATCTCTCTTGCTGTGCACTCCTAAGTCCTCGCATCCCTGCGGCAGCAATTTCTCTTGCTCTGCTCCGATCCTCGCACCCCTACGCGTCAGCCATCTTGTTTGCTCGGCTCCCAATCCGTGCACCCCTGCTCAGCCATCTCGGTTGCCTTGCTCCCCAATCCTGACATCCTTTTCAGCCAATTGCCTGCTCCCTGATCCTCACACCCCTGCATCAGCCATCTCTGTTGCCTTGCTCCCTGATCCTCGCACCATGCGTCAGCCATCTCTCTTGCTCTGCTCCCAATCCTGGCACCCCTGCCTCAGCCATCTCTCTTGCTATGCTCCCAATCCTGGCACCTCTTGTCAGCCATCTCTCTTGCTCTGTAGCCTTGCTCCCATTCCTTGCACCCCTGAGTCAGCCATCTTTCTTGCTATGCTCCCAATCCTGGCACCCCAGCCTCAGCCATCTCTCTTGCTATGCTCCCAATCCTAGCACCTCTGCGTCAGCCATCTCTCTTGCTCTGTAGCCTTGCTCCCATTCCTCGCACCCCTGCATCAGCCATCTCTCTTGCTCTGCTCCCAATCCTGCCTCCCCTGCGCGTCAGCCATCTCTCATGCTCTGCTCCCAACATTACACCCCTGCGTCAGGCTGCCTTACTCCCCAATCCTCGCACCCCTGCAGCAGCCATCTCTGTTGCCTTGCTCCCTGATCCTCACACCCCTGCAGCAGCCATCTCTCTTGCTAAGCTCCAAATCCTCGCATCCCTGTGTCAGCCATCTCTCCTGCCTTGCTCCTAGTCCTTGCTCCCCTGCATCATCCATCTCTTTTGCTCTGCTCCTAATCTTGGAGCCCCTGCGACAGCCATCTCTCTTGCTAAGCTCCAAATCCTCGCATCCCTGTGTCAGCCATCTCTCTTCCTTGCTCCTATTCCTTGCACCCATGCATCATCCATCTCTTTTGCACTGCTCCTAATCTTGGAGCCTGTGACAGCCATCTCTCTTGATCTCTAGCCTTGGTCCCATTCCTCGCACTCCTGTGTCAGCCATCTCTCTTGCTCTGCTCCCAATCCTGGTACCCCTGCCTTAGCCATCTGTCTTGCTCTGTTGCCTTCCTCCCGGATTCCCACACCTAACCTTCACCAACACTCAATTTACACCCGAACTTGCACCCGCTCCCAAGCCATTCTCGTTTTTTTGATACACTTCTCACAAAGCACACCCCATCCCCGGAATGATGTTGCAGGATAGATTCAATTTGCCGACCCAGAGTGCTCAAAAGTGGCATTGGGAATACGAATGTAACAAATGTGGTTACAGGAGTCGAGACAAGGACAAAGTAGAACGCAACTGTAACAGGGAAGCATGTAAGGGGAAGACCATCACTAAACATAAGGAAAATAATTGATTGTTGGGAGAATGACAGACCTGCAGAGCTACCCAATGTGTAGTGTGATCTACTTGATCATGAAGTGTGACATGGCATAGGCATGGGATGAGCATAAGCAATTACTGTGGCATTACTCCTGCATGGAATCACTGTGCAAGATGGTTGAAAGCATTGTACAACCTTGGTACCTTTGGATGTGTAGGTGAATCTGTTAAGTCACAGTTGTGTTGTTGCTTGGTTGGTGGAACACTGGTGCCAACCAAGAGATAATGCTTTTTGACCCATTCTTTCATGTGGTATCTTACATCTGGTACCCAGAAGAAGAAAAAAAGGAAAGAAACAAGGTGTATCAGCACACAGAACTGTTCACCACTAGTATGTACCATGAGTATCTCGACGACAATTGTTGAGGTTTGAAGTGGGTGGTGTGTTGCACTAGGAAGTTTGGTGCTTACCCCCTCCGAAGAGCAGAGAACGTCGAAATCGATGTAATGCCTTGATACTTATTACGTCGTTACCCATTTTCACTATGTCTTGAGTATGGGTGTAACATTCGGGATTTTCGCCGGAATTTACTTTTGATTTGGGATAATATGGGCAGCTGCTGACTATGTGCTCCCATATACCTATTCATCTCAACATATAGACAGGCGCGGACTATATGCTCCCACATCTCGGGTTTCGCAGCGGAGATGACTGCTTAACTCCTGGCTGGCATCTTGCGTACTTCGAGAGAGGGTAGAAAAGGCCTTTCTTAAATGCTTTGCTTTGGCCGGTATACATGTGACCGAAAACCTTAGAATTATGTCCTGACACAAGCGAGCACGTACATCACCAACCATTGGTTAGCCTGTATCATGCAAGCTGCCCTGCAAATTTAAGAAGGGGAATAATGCATGGGTACCCAGTCATGCCAAGCCAACAACCCTCAGCATGAACATCAAATTCAAGGGCTTACAACCCCACAACCAGGTTGAAATATAGAACAAGGATAGTATCCATGTGCCCACAGGATTAAGGTTTGAACCTCCTCAGGGTGGCTGGTTGTTCCGATCAAAGGCAGCACGATAGCGTTGTAAACACACGGTCCCTTACTTTTGCAACAATCTGCTGGTCCCGAATTTTGGTTATGGACAGTGGGAAGCACTGGTGCCGGTTTACAGTTAAAGAAAAAGAAGAACAAGGTATATCAGCGCATTGCACTGCTCACCGCTATATTGCATAGTAGCCCCCCCGGAAACCAGGGTTGTCACAGATCGGCTGACAAGAAAGACCCACATGTTTTGGGCACCTTAAAAAACGTAATGGTAAGCTTGATGGCTGCAGTGTACATTCCTTTGGCAGTGCACTAACTTGTTTTGAAGTAGGCCGGGGGTGGAGGTGGGTGTGGGGGTGTGAGCAGCATGCTTGGGCTGCATGGGGAAGTAACCATGATTTTCTAACAACTTGGCAAGCCTTTGCTCTTCTCTTTTCTTCCGCTGTTGATACTCGGCTGTATGCAGCATTTTATGCCTGTTCAACGCACCATTTCGAGAAAATGCAGCGTTACATCCATCATAATCGCATGTAAATGTTTGTTCTTCTGTATGCGCCCTTGTATGTGTCTTCAAATCGCAATTTTGAGCAAAGGCAGCGTTACATCCCTCAAACTCGCAAGTAAATGGTTTCTCTCCTGTATGTGTCCTCTTGTGTACATTAAAATTACTATTAGAAGCAAATGCAGCGTTACCGACGTCCCTTAAAATCGCATTTAAATGGTTTCTCTCCTGTATGCGTCCTTTTGTGTTTAGTCAAATTAGTACTAGAAGCAAATGCAGCGTTACATCCCTCAAAATCGCATGTATATGATTTCTCACCAGTATGCGTCCTTGTGTGTACAGTCAAAGTGCAAGAAGCAGCAAATGCAGCACCACATCCCTCAAAATCGCATGTGAATGGTTTTTCTCATGTATGCGACCTTTTGTGTCTCTTCAAATTACCAACATAAGCAAATGCAGAGTTGCATCTCTCAAAATCGCATACGAATTTCCTTGATGACATCTGTATACAACTATATACCTGTGTATCCGACTGTATACCTGTGTAGACTCCGGGGTGGGTACCGCGAATAAAGAAGAAGAAGTGTCTGTGAAGAGTGCTGGCAATGATAAGAGTCCGCTGCGTTGTTATACTTCATTCAATGACGATTGATTTCCCGAGTGGCCTTCGAAAGCTGCCGCCGCGGCAGCATGTGTGAGTGTGATGAGGATGTACGACAAGCTGCCGCCACCGCGTGTGTGTGGACGAGCCGCCGCCGTGCATGTGTGAGGATGAGGATGAGGAATCTCTACATTTTGGTAGCTATTTTGAGTGTCCTCATGTGCACACCTATTTTAGAGTGTGTTTGTTTGTGAAAGCTTCTCTACATTTTGATAGCTATTTTGAGTGTCCTCATGTGCAGACACCTTATTTCAGAGTGTGTTTGTTTGTGAAAGCTTCTCTACATTTTTATAGCTATTTTGAGTGTCCTCATGTGCAGACACCTATTTCAGAGTGTGTTGTTTGTGAAAGCTTCTCTACATTTTGATAGCTATTTTGAGTGTCCTCATGTGCAGACACCTATTTCAGAGTGTGTTTGTTTGTGAAAGCTTCTCTACATTTTGATAGCTATTTTGAATTTCCTCATGTGCAGACACCTATTTAAGAGTGTGTTTGTTTGTGAAAGCTTCTCTACATTTTGATAGCTATTTTGAGTGTCCTCATGTGCAGACACCTATTTCAGAGTGTGTTGTTTGTGATTGGGAGCAGAGCAAGAGAGATGGCTGACACAGGAAGTGCGAGGAATGGGACCAAGGCTAGAGATCAAGAGAGATGGCTTTCACAGGCGCCAAGATTAGGAGCAGTGCAAAAGAGATAGATGATGCATGGGTGCAAGGACTAGGAGCAAGGAAGAGAGATGGCTGACACAGGGATGCGAGGATTTGGAGCTTAGCAAGAGAGATGGCTGTCGCAGGGGCTCCAAGATTAGGAGCAGAGCAAAAGAGATGGATGATGCAGGGGTGCAAGGACTAGGAGGAAGGCAGGAGAGATGGCTGACACATGGATGCGAGGATTTGGAGCTTAGCAAGAGAGGTGGCTGCTGCAGGGGTGTGAGGATCAGGGAGCAAGGCAACAGAGATGGCTGCTGCAGGGGTGAGAGGATTGGGGAGTAAGGCAGCCTGACGCAGGGGTGTAAGGATTGGGAGCAGAGCAAAAGAGATGGCTGACGCGCAGGGGAGGCAGGATTGGGAGCAGAGCAAGAGAGATGGCTGACGCAGGGGTGCGAGGAATGGGAGCAAGGCTACAGAGCAAGAGAGATTGCTGACGCAGGGGTGCAAGGATTGGGAGCAAGGCTACAGAGCAAGAGAGATGGCTGACGCAGAGGTGCCAGGATTGGGAGCATAGCAAGAGAGATGGCTGAGGCAGGGGTGCCAGGATTGGGAGCACAGCAAGAAAGATGGCTGACTCAGGGGTGCAAGGATTGGGAGCAGTGTAAGAGAGATGGCTGGCGCAGGGGTGCGAGGATCAGGTAGCAAGGCAACAGAGATGGCTGATGCAGGGGTGTCAGGATCCGGGAGCAAGGCAACTGATATGGTTGATGCAGGGGTGTCAGGATCAGGGAGCAAGTCAACAGAGATGGCTGACAAAGGGGTGTCAGGATTGGGGAGCAAGGCAACCGAGATGGCTGACGCAGGGGTGCAAGGATTGGGAGCAGAGCAAACAAGATGGCTGACGCGCAGGGGTGCGAGGATCAGGAGCAGAGCAAGAGAAATGGCTGTCGCAGGGATGCGAGGATTGGGAGCACAGCAAGAGAGATGGCTGACGCATGGGTGCGAGGATCAGGGAGCAAGGCAACTGAGATGGTTGATGCGGGGGTGTGAGGATCAGGGAGCAAGGCAACAGAGATGGCTGACAAAGGGGTGAGGATTGGGGAGCAAGGCAACCGAGATGGCTGACGCAGGGGTGCAAGGATTGGGAGCAGAGCAGACAAGATGGCTGACGCGCAGGGGTGCGAGGATTGGGAGCAGAGCAAGAGAAATGGCTGTCACAGGGATGCGAGGATTGGGAGCACAGCAAGAGAGATGGCTGACGCATGGGTGCGAGGATCAGGGAGCAAGGCAACAGAGATGGCTGATGCAGGGGTGCGAGGATCAGGGAGCAAGTCAACAGAGATGGCTGACAAAGGGGTGTCAGGATTGGGGAGCAAGGCAACCGAGATGGCTGACGCAGGGGTGCAAGGATTGGGAGCAGAGCAAACAAGATGGCTGACGCGCAGGGGTGCGAGGATCGGGAGCAGAGCAAGAGAAATGGCTGTCGCAGGGATGCGAGGATTGGGAGCACAGCAAGAGAGATGGCTGACGCATGGGTGCGAGGATCGGGGAGCAAGGCAACAGAGATGGCTGATGCAGGGGTGTCAGGATCAGGGAGCAAGGCAACAGAGATGGCTGACGCAGGGGTGTCAATATAGGGAGCAAGGCAACCGAGATGGCTGACGCAGGGGTGCAAGGATTGGGAGCAGAGCAAACAAGATGGCTGACGCGCAGGGGTGCGAGGATCGGGAGCAGAGCAAGAGGAATGGCTGTCGCAGGGATGCGAGGATTGGGAGCACAGCAAGAGAGATGGCTGATGCATGGGTGTGAGGATCAGGGAGCAAGGCAACAGAGATGGCTGATGCATGGGTGCGAGGATCAGGGAGCAAGGCATCAGAGATGGCTGACAAAGGGGTGTCAGGATTGGGGAGCAAGGCAACCGAGATGGCTGACGCAGGGGTGCAAGGATTGGGAGCAGAGCAAACAAGATGGCTGACGCGCAGGGGTGCGAGGATCGGGAGCAGAGCAAGAGAAATGGCTGTCGCAGGGATGCGAGGATTGGGAGCACAGCAAGAGAGATGGCTGACACATGGGTGCGAGGATCGGGGAGCAAGGCAACAGAGATGGCTGATGCGGGGGTGTCTGGATCAGGGAGCAAGGTATTATGATTCCGTCCTCTACAAAGGCCCTGTGGTCTCAAGCCGGCATTCAGCTAGGCTTACCTGTGGTAGCCAGTCGGTTGTGACCAACATGTGGCCGATGTAGATGCTACGGTAGGATGCTACGCGGAACCTGCCAACGGAATCTCGGGTGGAATCTTGTAAAAGATTCCTTCCGAAGATTCTCTCCCGAACAGTATAAATAGACTAACGAGAGAACGATACATCGTACTCTAGCTCTGGTCCCCAGGTAAGATCTACCGTTATGTTACCAATACTGCATCTCTCGCTATGATCTTTGGTACAGAAAGCTAAGACTCTCTCGCATCTGTCCAACACCAATTACACTAGCTCTCTGGTCCCCAGCCCCTTTTCTTCAGCACAGAAGACCAAGAACTTCTTGGGAGCCAACAGTCAAAGACCAAGTTCTTCAGCCAGCGGTCACAAACTATGGTGGGTTCTCTCTAACCCTGCTCCCAATCCTTGCACCCATGCAACAGCCATCTCTCTTGCTCTGTTGCCTTGCTCCCCGATCCTTGCACCCATGCGTCAGCCATCACTCTTGCTGTGCTCCCAATCCTCGCATCTCTTCGACAGCCATTTCTCCTGCTCTGCTCCCGATCCTCGCACCCCTGCGCGTCGGCCATCTTTTCTCTGCCCACAGTCCTTTCACCCCTGCGTCAGCCATCTCGGTTGCCTTGCTCCCCAATCCTGACACCCCTTTGTCAGCCATCTCTGTTGCCTTGCTCCCTGATCCTGACACCCCTGCATCAGCCATCTCTGTTGCCTTGCTCCCTGATCCTCGCACCCCTGCAGCAGCCATCTCTCTTGCTAAGCTCCAAATCCTCGCATCCCTGTGTCAGCCATTTCTCTTCCTTGCTCCTAGTCCTTGCACCCATGCATCATCCATCTCTTTTGCACTGCTAATCTTGGAGCCTGTGACAGCCATCTTTCTTGATCTCTAGCCTTGGTCCCATTCCTCGCACTCCTATGTCATCCATCTCTTTTGCTCTGCTCCCAATCCTGGTACCCCTGCATTAGCCATCTCACTGTCTTGCTCTGTTGCCTTCCTCCCGGATCCCCACACCTAACCTTCACACTCAATTTACACCCGAACCCGCACCCGCTCCCAAGCCATTCTCGTTTTTTTGATACACTTCTCACAAAGCACACCCCATCCCCGGAATGATGTTGCAGGACAGATTCAATTTGCCGACCCAGAGTTCTCCCAAAGTGATACCTTGGCATTGGGTATACGAATGTAACAAATGTGGTTACAGGAGTCGAGACAAGGACAAAGTAGAACTCAACTGTATGCATGCCAACGAATGTAAGGGGAAGACCATCACTAAATTTAAGAAATATTATTGATTGTTGGGAGAATATCAGACCTGCAGAGCTACCCAATGTGTAGTGTGATCTATTTGGTCATGAAGTGTGACATGGCATAGGCATGGGATGAGCATAAGCAATTACTGTAGCATTACTCATGCATGGAATCACTGTGCAAGATGGTTGAAAGCATTGTACAACCTTGGTACTTTTGGATGTGTAGGTGAATCTGTTAAGTCACAGTGTCGAAATCGATGTAATGCCATGATACTTATTACGTCGTTACCCATGTTCACTATGTCTTGAGTATGGGTGTAACATTCGGGATTTTCGCCGGAATTTGGCAGCTGCTGACTAAGTGCTCCCATGTACCTATTCATCTCAACATATAGACAGGCGCGGAGTATATGCTCCCACATCTCGGGTTTCGCAGCACTGGTTCCGGTTTACAATTAAAGAAAAAGAAGAACAAGGTATATCAGCACATTGCACTGCTCACCGCTATATTGCATAGTAGCCCCCCCGGAAACCAGGGTCGTCACAGATCGGCTGACAAGAAAGACCCACATGTTTTGGGCACCTTACAAAACTTAATGGTAAGCTTGATGGCTGCAGTGTACATTCCTTTGGCAGTGTACTAACTTGCTATGAAGTAGGCCGGGGGTGGAGGTGCTTGGGCTGCATGGGGAAGTAACCATGATTTTCTAACAACTTGGCAAGCCTTTGCTATTCTCTTTTCTTCCGCTGTTGATACTCGGCTGTATGCAGCATTTTATACCTATTCAACGCCCCATTTCGAGCAGCGTTACATCCCTCAAACTCGCAAGTAAATGGTTTCTCTCCTGTATGTGTCCTCTTGTGTACATTAAAATTACTATTAGAAGCAAATGCAGCGTTACGTCCCTTTAAATCGCATTTAAATGGTTTCTCTCCTGTATGCGTCCTTGTATGTGTCTTCAAAGCACCCCTTTCAGAAAATGCAGCACCACCTCCCTCAAACTCGCAAGTAAATGGTTTCTCTCCTGTATGCGTCCTTTTGTGTTTAGTCAAATTAGTACTAGAAGCAAATGCAGCGTTACATCCCTCAAAATCGCATGTATATGATTTCTCTCCAGTATGCGTCCTTGTGTGTACAGTCAAAGTGCAAGAAGCAGCAAATGCAGCACCACATCCCTCAAAATCGCATGTGAATGGTTTTTCTCCTGTATGCGTCCTTTTGTGTCTCCTCAAATTACCAACATAAGCAAATGCAGAGTTGCATCTCTCAAAATCGCATACGAATTTCCTTGATGACATCTGTATCCGACTATATACCTGTGTATCCGACTGTATACCTGTGTAGACTCCGGGGTGGGTACCACGAATAAAGAAGAAGAAGTGTCTGTGAAGAGTGCTGGCAATGATAAGAGTCCGCTGCGTTGTTATACTTCATTCAATGACGATTGATTTCCCTAGTGGCATTCGAAAGCTGCCGCCGCGGCAGCATGTGTGAGTGTGATGAAGATGTACGAAAAGCTGCCGCCACCGCGTGTGTGTGATGAGCCGCCGCCGTGCATGTGTGAGGATGAGGATGAGGAATCTCTACATTTTGGTAGCTATTTTGAGTGTCCTCATGTGCAGACACCTATTTTAGAGTGTGTTTGTTTGTGAAAGCTTCTCTACATTTTGATAGCTATTTTGAGTGTCCTCATGTGCAGACACCTTATTTCAAAGTGTGTTTGTTTGTGAAAGCTTTTCTACATTTTGATAGCTATTTTGAGTGTCCTCATGTGCAGACACCTATTTTAGAGTGTGTTTGTTTGTGATAGCTTCTCTACATTTTGATAGCTATTTTGAATGTCCTCATGTGCAGACACCTATTTTGGAGTGTGTTTGTTTGTGAAAGCTTCTCTACATTTTGACAGATATTTTGAGTGCCCTCATGTGCAGACACCTATTTTAGAGTGTGTTGTTTGTGAAAGCTTCTCTACATTTTGACAGTTATTTTGAGTGTCCTCATGTGCAGACACCTATTTTAGAGTGTGTTTGTTTGTGAAAGCTTCTCTACATTTTGACAGTTATTTTGAGTGTCCTCAGGTGCAGACACCTATTTTAGAGTGTGTTTGTCTGTGATAGCTTCTGTACAGTTTGATCAACATTTGTGTGTGTGTGGAATCTCTACGAATTCTAGTGACCCTCTGCACCCACCCACACTTTTTGAACTTCATCGATTCAGGGGGTTGGACTGCCACTCCCCTGCACACACACGTACGCCCCTGCACACCCATGCATCACCCCCCCACCCACCCCCGCACCACTTGTGCATAAGAATTCGTGCCTCAAAAGCACTAAAGAGCCAGTCTAAGTGGTCGCACAAGCAGCGGACGCACCCTTCTGGCATCTTTGACAATGCGGACATCGAAAAGCGCGTGGCTCTGTTGGAGAAGCAGATCAGCGAACTTCAAAGCGAGTTGTTGACATTGCAAAACAAGCACAAATTCAATGTGAACAACAGCTTCGGTGCATCCACCAATGCAATCACAATTAATATCAATCAATCTTCGACTAAGTCTTCTGTTTCTTCATCTTCTCGCGGGGAAAGAATGTCCGTGGAGGACATGCACCCTTTCGGCGAGGATATAGCCGACGAGTTCATTTCTGCTCCTCAATTCAAGGAATGTGGATACAGTCTCGTCAAGTTGCTGCAATTGTCGCACTTCAACCCTGTGCATCCACAGCATATGAATTTCATCATGACTCCTGATTGTTGCGAAAAGGCATATGTGCTAGGTCGTGATCACCGTTGGGTCAAGGTGGATTTCCACACGACACTCTTGGCATCGCTCTGGAAATTTGTGAAACGATTGAAAACCGTGAACCCAACAGAGGCATCCAGATACGAAAACGACACCTCCTTTTTGTTGGGTGGAATGGAATCGATCAGTCTGAAAGCGACTCAGGGTGTTAGCGATGTACAGTCGAACATGTGTCAAAATATTGTCAGAAATGGGTGTGAGTCTTCCAGGGGATTTGGTGTGACGAAATGGGATGCCGTCACCAGTCACTCACACTCAAACCCTACACTCAATGTTGCCACATGGGATCAGACAGTGAGTCCGCAGCTGAATCCCTCTGCACCACTCCGCGGTGCCCGCGTTCCCCCTCAAAAAAACCACAATGGTGTCAAGCAGAAGCCTGCTTGAGACTGCCTGACCTTCAGGAACCCTTTGAATCTGTTGGTGGCATCCCACGTATTCACTGTGCGAGTCAGCAGCTCTATTCCACTGCCCCGCTCCGCGGGGCCCGCTCCCCCCCCTTCAGTAATCTACTAGGGTTGTCAAGCAGAAGCCTGCTTGAGAACGCAGGGCCTTCAGGAATCCGTTAAATATGTTGGCGGCACCCCACGTATTCACTGTGCGAGTCAGCAACTGAATCCCTCTGCACCGCTCCGCGGTGCCCGTGAGTGCATCAGTATCATCGTAGCCGCAAGCCCATATATCCACGTGTCGAATTCCCTTCGATTCGAAGCACTTTTTTCATGAACCCCTTACTCTTCATCTGCCTGTGGAACCACTTTTCTCGATCGTTATTCTCGCCGCTTTCCTCGCGATACCTATGGATCAAGGCAACGCTCGACTCCCTGAAATCTTCCGCAAACTCGCAGTTCTCGGCGAGGAACGCTTGCACGCCGTCCTAATCCGCCAAATATTGTCTGGTAAATTCTGTCACCTTCTTTGGCGCCGGCCCCGGCCTTCAGGCTCTCTGTCCCACTGTACCACGCCACCGCACCCTCGACCAACCAGGCAAACAGCGCAGCCTGCCCCTCTGGCGCCTTCAGTCTCTTCTTCATGGTTCTGTCGCACTGCCGCAGCGTGGCGGTCTCGCTCTCCCCAGGGATGAGGTCCCTAAAGGTTACAGGAAACTCGATGACCAAAATTCTTTCGACCATAGCCACGATTACATCTGACATCTCTAGCATGTGGTTGGTTACTAAAATTGCGAGATGTCGCGGCATCACCGTCACCGGGTCCTTGTAAAGCGCCTTTGCCGGAAATCCGTCACAATGGGCGTTCCTGCTTCCCGGCCGATTTTGTGGATGCTTCTAAATTTGTGGAATCTTATGATTCAAATCAAAAGACCGTTTAGGCAAATTTCTTGATTTGTGAGTTTTTGCTGGATTTCTTCGAATCTTCTTATGTTTTTGAACATAAGATTGTTTTCTTGTTTTTCGACAAAGAGACAATTCCTTCACTATCTTAGAATCATCTTATGTTTTTAAACATAAGATTGTTTTCTAGTTTTTGGAGAAAGAGACAATTCCTTGACAATTATTGAATCTTGTTACATAACTCATAACTCATAACCTCATAACTCATAAATCGTAACTAATAACCTCGCAATCTCTGAACTCTTACATCAAAACCTCATAAGTCATTACCTTGTAACTCATCATTCGTAACTCGTAACCTCGCAATCTCAGAACTCTTAACTCATTACCTCATAACTCATTGCCTTGTAACTCATAACTCATAACCTCGCAATCTCCACACCGTAAATCATAACCTCAAAACTCATTACCTTATAACTCATATACTTCCAACCTCACTGCCTCACAGCCCCATTCACGGTGGTGGTGGAGGACACACATTTGGGTAGGTCCACATTGGTGCTGCAGCACTCTACGAGACCTCCACGCACTACACCACCACGACAAAACATTATCCTAGCACCTGAACACATCACCCTACTTCCTAACCTCACAACGTCTTAATCCCATTATTCACGTGCCCGTTTTACAACCTCATTCCCCCTAAGCCATGCTCTTCATCTGCTTCATCATTTTTCCATTACCGTTAAGCTTGGGAGGAACCACAAGGCTACATGGACAGGCAACATCCCCCTTGATGCCGTGCAAGTCAGTTGCCAACCCACGAGCAACATGAAGATACCAAAGAAGTACCACACAAGCGTGCTCTTAGCTTGCAAAGCCATTGAGGACAACACTAGACCGGAGGCCGTGCAGTCGGATGGAGATAATGTAGACATTGATGGAGAAGAGGAGGAGGTGGAGGAGGGTTTAGGGGGGTAGTGGGGGTGAGGAGGGGGAGAAGGAGGAGAATGACGTTTCATAGTCACCTTAATGACATTATTCATAAACCACTCTTATGTTTATTTTCATAAGCCGTGAATTCTAAATTCTATATTCCGGTCAATAACTGCCAGTTTTACACATTTTCCTTACATTAAAAAACATAAGATGTAAAATTGGTGTTTCTTAGTTGTTACGCAATAGGGCAATTTCATGCTCATAAGATTCCCTATATCCATTCTTATGAGCTCGAATTGAGCATATTTCGTCAAATTTGAACATATTGACCGAAATCTTATGTTTTTAATCATAAGATTGAACTTGTAAAAAATCAGAATACCCCTTAAAAGTGAACATAAGAATGGAAATCGGCCGGGAAGCAGGAACGCCCATTTCACCTCCAGTTAACAACTGGACCTCGTTCGTCTTCAGCTTCTCCCCATTCTTGAGCTCGTTGAAGACCGCGAGTCTCGCTCCTATGAGCTTTGCCCGCTCTGCGTCGATGTTGCTGCACACCCTCGAGTCACTTATGATGGCGCAGTTCATCTCCTTGTAATAAGCCCCGAGCAGCTGCTGCAGCGCCTGCGTCAACAGCCCCTTACCGTTCCTTCCGCTCCCTGTTCATACAGGAAAAACCTCCTCTCTCACTTCGCCAGTGATACCATACCCGAGAAGGCGTTGAAGGAACCGCGCCATGGCCTCGTCCCCACCCATGATCTTCTCAACGATCCTATGCATCCACTCTGCGCTTGTTGCGGCAGCTGCAGTCGTCACATCGTCGTCATACGCCACGTCCAGTTCGTTGTGCACCATGTCTTCTGCCACCCTCGGTCGCTTCTGCCCCGTCTTGAGGTCCACCACGCCCCCCCCCCCCCCCCCCCCCCCCCCCCTTGATCCCGATCAAGTGCCGATTGCTGTCCAATCGTTGCTCGAACGTCTCGTCCATGAGAAGTGGCCCTGCAATGGCCATCACATTCTTCACTCCGCGGTAAGACATCACGTAGTTGGTCAGTGTGGCAACTTTCTTCTTCTTCACATCCATCCCCGATTTACTCATGGAGTCTTCTTCTTCCTCTTCGCCCACTCCGATACAGAAAAACTGCGCGGTCTGTGTCGATATCCATAAGTCAATGTCCCTCATCACCCCTTCCAAGACATTCATCGCCACGGTATTCATAAACCCATCATCCACCTTGGCCCACCGGCATGTGTCCTCCTCGAATATGTATTAGTCCTTATGACCCCCCCCTGTCTTCTTCACTGTCCCTTGCAGCAGAAAGTGTACAATCTGTCCCAGACCGTAGTCTCCCTTCTCCCACCTGTCTTTTATTAATTTTGGTATCGAAGCTGCTCGATACGCCGCGTACCCGTGCGGGTCGTCCTCGCAAGCCCACTTGACCACCGTCTTCATTGTCAGCTTCGGTCCATCGTAGTGGGGTCTTCCCACAGTCTCCCACAACTTTTCTGCGGCTTCCTCATCGTATCTTGAGGACACCTTGGACATCTTTTTCCACAACACCTTGTACGTCTCACCGTACTCGTTCTTCAAGGCCGTTGCCACACCGCGCCATGTCTCTCTAGAATCCCACCTGCTCTTGCTAAGGAGCAGCAGCAGCTTCTCTACAGGCGGGCTCTCCATGAAGCTGGTTGGCATCATCACCACGGTCCCCTGACCCTGCAATCTCGACGACTCCGAGTCCACCTCTGTTTTGGTTGCTACCTTTGTCTTTGCCTTTGAGGCGCCCGCAGTCCTGATCTTCTTTGCCACCCTCTCCATCAGCGCCTTTGGAATGTACGGTATCGACTCCATCTCCAACGGAGCCCTTCCCTCCTTCCATGCCTTCCCCTCCGTGGGCACAACCGACAGCAGACCCCTGGTCCCTGTCCGGCACAGGGTCTTCATGTCAACCTCTTTGTGCTTGACTTGCCTTGCACTGTCATAGTACCCCTCCTCGTCCGCCCATGTTGGGCGCAAGAACATGTAGTGGCGTCCCTTCCTGGTATCTTGAATGGCACACCTCTGCATGGCCTCGCCCACCTCACCATCTTCATCTTCCATCCTCTCCAACCACTCCACTGTCTCTGCGTCGTCCGCGTCGACCACAACCAATCCATCCAGCAACATATGGAAGGCGGATCCCTAGTGCTACCTGTAATGTACGGGTGTGTGCAGTACATACACCTACCGAGCTAGTAATACGTCTCCCGAGGTATTACCTCTACTGGAAGATATCCCTATCTCAGTCATCTATAGGTTTAGGTCCTCATCTGACGCTAACCACTGCGCCACTCCGATGGCCCCTTCGTGCATTCCCAGACCTTTGCCCCGATGATTGGCCAATGCCCCTCATAGGCGGCTTTCTTCAAGTCTTCCCCTAATTCTTGCTCCCACTGAGCGCTGCATCGTTTTGGAATCGCGCCAGTTACATTCTGTTTCACCTCCCATGGTGAATGCGCAATCTCATTCTTGTTTCGATATCTGATACTGCTCGATTTCTGATTTAGAGGATTACTTCAACTTCTCCTCCTGCTACTCCGCATCTGCTTTCTCAGCGCTCCTGCTTGCGCTTTTCCCGGTTTCTGATCAAGGAGTGCCATCTCCTGCTTCCTCTTTCTCTGCGCATTCCATCTGCGCTTGGCTCTCCAAGGAGTTCCGTCTCCATCTTCGTGGCATCTGCGCCTGACCCCTGCTCCTGCACCTCTCTGATTTGCCATGCTGCAAACACGCCCTGGCTCACAGTTGGTGCGACCACGTCCATCGTGGGTGACCGTGCCCCTTGCTCGGTCTTCTTCTTCACTGTCAGATGCTTCTTTTCCTGGCCCCTCGGAGGACATCCAGATCGGCGGATCTCCCTCCCCGTCAGTGCATTTGCATCTTTGCCCAAACCTGCTCCTCGACCAGCTTCGAGCAGATCTGCACCGAGCGCAACTCTGGGACAACATGTATGGACCTCCACTGTCAGCTCACAACTTGGAACCAACGAGGTACATTGACCCCACATATTCTGCTCCCTATGCTCCAGGCCTGGTTGAGCACCAGTTCCCTAAGGCTTACAATATCATCATCGCTTTTATGCAATGTGCTGACGAACTCAACCCCACCTGTGTCCTGTCCCCTGATTTCGCTCGATACCGCCCAGGCTATGGTACTTCTTGGCCAGCTGCTTGTCGTGCAATCCACCTCCTATGCATGCCACCTGGACCTGCATTCAATCGTGCGCGATCACGGTGGGCATGGGACCATGCTTTCCAAGGCAAGACTGAGACATTGAAGGACTTCTCACAGTCCATGCTTACGCTCTTCCGTCTGGACCAGCCTCCTGTAGACCCCACCTTCGACCTTGCCTACCACATCGTGGGGCGCTTGGCACTTCCTGGATTCCCGACTTCCTCTGGCTTTTTCCCTTTCTTCGTTCACTCTGCAACAGCAGATCACTTCCGTCACCTCATTGCCAAACACATCAATGGGGAGGGGTGCAGTGGAGTCCGACCGATCGTTATTGATGGGTTCCCAGTCTCAGATAGTGACCGCAACCTGAGATCCACTAAGCAACTGCCTGCCCCTCTGCTTCCCCACGTTGACCTCCCTCCTTCGCTTCCATCCGTTGTACTTCCTGTCGGTGAGCGTATGGTTGATGCTACCACAGTCTGTGCGCATGATCCCGTGATTGTTAGCCCTGGCGATGCTATTTTTGATGCTAGGCCAACAGATACGCAACTGGCTGTTCCCACTATTGGGGACAGCCGGGCAGAGTCTCATGAAGATAACATGGCTGCCCCCCCGCCCACTGAGACAAATGGGGGAGCAACCTTTCCAGAATTCCTTGCCGACGATCCTTGCACCCTGTCCATGCTTGTTGCACCTGTAGATATGGATGTTGTTGTTGATGATAGGATTATTGCGATAGAAGAAGTGTTCTCCTTCAGAGCACAGGTCGCCTCCCTCCAACAGGGCCTAGCTACCGCGCATGCACACCTCCGCTTATTAGAAGATGCGCTCTTAGGTAATGAATTGCCTGCCCCCCCTAAAGAGGGTAAATCATCTGCCGGGCCCGAGCATCTGACTGCTTCCCAAGATGCTGAGCAGCTGACTGCTCCATCTTGTGAGGGGGAGTCTGCAGTCAGGATAGAGCATGCAGATATGCAGCTGACTGGTCCCTCTGATGTTAGGATAGAGCATGCAGATATGCAACTGACTGGTCCCCCTAGAGAGGGGGCCTCGGATGTCGGTATCCTTAGTGCTATCGCTAGGGAGGGAAATGGGGGAGAGCCCTATGGTGACCAGACTGGCACCAACGTCTTGCTAACTCCCACCCCTACAGAGGGGATTGGGGTTGCAAGCCCTGGCTGGAATGTTCCCCCTGATACTTGTGTGCTTGCTGTCCCTGCGGGTGGAAATGGGGGAGAGCCCTATGGTGACCAGAGTGGCGCCTTCGCCACTAGACATGGCATTGGGGATGTACCCCTGAAAAGCTACCGCTTCCTTTCCACTGCTCTAGCCCTTGCTGTGATGGGCGACTGCCCAACTGCTTTCGAGATCCGTGACATGCCCTCACGTGTCTTAGGAATAGGATGACATGATGTGATCTGTTTTTTTTTGTAGGCGCTTGCTCCCTGTTGTCGACCCGGGGGAGCTCTGTATTGTTTTCCCCTTGCTTCCAATCTGGGGGAGCTACTCACAGTTCCTTTATTGGTTTATTCTTATTGTTTTATTCGTATGGGTCTATCTCTGCACCTACCACTAATGGTATGTTTTGCTCGTCCTTTCTGGATTTTTCTTTCATAGCCTATTTTCTTTATTTAGATTGTCCGTTTCCGTTTATTTCCAGCTTGTTCTCTTTTATAGTCCCAAGCTGTCCATTCTTCCCAGCCTGTGACTAGGGGGAGTATGGAAGGCGGATCCCTAGTGCTACCTGTACTGTACGGGTGTGTGCAGTACACACACCTACCGAGCTAGTAATACGTCTCCCGAGGTATTACCTCTACTGTAAGATATCCCTATCTCAGTCATCTATACAACATTCCCCATGCCTTGTGTGTGGGGTTGTTGTTCGTGTGCGCGTCCGCTTCGGCCCATCAGTCCCCACCGCGCTTTCCCTGCATGCTTGAACATCGGCGCCTTCACATCACTTGTAGTCATGGGCATCAACACTGTTCTGCCCACACTCGCCTCAGATCTCTTCAGCCACGCGCTCAGCTTCTGCAACTCTTCGTAGGATGCCATGTCGTTGAATTGATGTTATGCATTCATACAGTATTTCCTTTAAGCCCCCCTAAGATGATGATTTCCCGAGTGCGTGGCATCCATGAATGTGTGTTGCGTTTCATACCAAAACCTGTTGTCTTGCCGCATTCTTCTCCTCCTTATTCCGTTGCCTCCACTTTCTGCAGCTCTCCCCAAGCGCCTCCCTGACCTCCTCGCTGTACCTTGAGACATTCGGGTCGAACTTCATGATCTCACGCATCGCCTTCATGACCATACCCGCCTCTGCCTCGCATCTATCTCCCAGTATGCTCTTCACTCTCTCTTCCAGCTCGAAGTATCGTTTCTTTGACAACGTTGATATCCCCTTGTCTCCATTTTTGTTTTTTAGCGTGAAGAACCTCGTCTCCTTGCTCGATGACATCATTAATGTGCGAGCTATTATTCGTTTGAATTCATATTCATCTCTACTCTTCTCCTCTCCATTATACATTCCCCCTCTCCCTTATACACACGCTCCATCGCTTCTCAGACCCCCTTCCCCACCCACCCACCCCCCCCACACACACACACTCAAGTGCATGATGATGGAACACCCCTGCACTCCCCCGCCCCCCAAAACGCTTGTGGTGGTGGTGGTGGTGGTGGTGGTGATGGGCAAAACAGACCCGCGCGCCAATGGGCGGTCAGCACAACAACAACAGCTCATCAGCAGCTCTCTGGCGCCTGTGGAGCAGCGGATATAATATATATATCTCTCGAGTGGCCAAGGCCCTCAGACCGTCTCTCTCTCCCTCGAAGACCCGAAGACCGTCACTTAAAAAGCTAAAAGATGCGTCAAGCTGAATACTCGAGACCCCCATCTCTCCGTCTCTAGGCAGCACCCGCCATGTATCTATCGATTTGTGCCTGGTGTGTTCTGATGCACATGTGTCCTGTGGATTCCCCCCCCCCACGCCGATCACTCTTCTTCATGTGAGTGCGTGTTGAAGACGTACGGGGGGGATGCGCAAGCCGCTGCGGCATGTGTGAGGATGAATGGAGGATGGACGTACGGGGAGTCTGCGAAAGCCGCCGTGTGGCTGCTGTCAGTCAAAAAGTATACCTTCGTTACCCTACAACCGCTTGTACTTTTCCACCACACCTGTCCGCACACACTGCGAACCTGCAGCTCAATCCCTCTTCATAAAGCCAACAGGGTTGTCAAGCAGAAGCCTGCTTGAGACCGTCGACCTTCTCTCTCCTCCACACTCCCTAAGACCTCGAGACCATCATCTCTAGTGTTACACAAAAGCTAAAAAGTTACACCAAAAAAGGAAACAATTCTCATTTCCTTCCCCTATAGGGACTTTCTCTTTTTGGTGTAACTTTTGGACTTTCATGTAACAAGTAGAAAAGCTATAATTGGTAAGTTGTAAGAACTGAAAACCAACAAGAGATGTCAAGCTGAATGCCTGCTTGACACCGTCGACCTTCTCTCTCCTCCACACTCCCTAAGACCTCGAGACCATCATCTCTAGTGTTACACAAAAGCTAAAAAGTTACACCAAAAAAGGAAACCTTTCTCATTTCCTTGCCCTATAGGGACTTTCTCTTTTTGGTGTAACTTTTGGACTTTCATGTAACAAGTAGAAAAGCTATAATCGGTAAGTTGTAAGGACTGAAAACCAACAAGAGATGTCAAGCTGAATGCCTGCTTGAGACCACAGGGCCTTTGTAGAGGACGGAATCATAACGAAGAAGAATGAATCGTATCCAATGCATCATCATCGAACCCTCAAGGACCGTACAGAGTGCCCAGGTAGCTTTCCAAGCTTGGAAGTTGCGAGTCTAACGGTTCCCAAGAGGAGGAACTGCTCGTCTTCACAAGCTGTGGGCGGCTTCCTTGACAGCACTCTCATCGATCCGAGAGGTAAGCCAACCTCGAGTGTGTTATCAGACATCGGGGTTTTGGCAATCCCCATCGATGCTGTCGGGCGTGAGCCACACACTTCACACGGTGTGATAGCACGGTGCGATAAACGTCCCGGACAAAAACACGGGGTGATAATACGAGAACGGGGTGATAAATTGGGTACAGATAAGCAGATAGAATTAATCCATATACAAGCCAAAAAGATAGGTTACAAGGATAGATTATCAATTACATTGATCCGCGGATTAATGTAATTGATAATCTATCCTTGTAACCTATCTTTTTGGCTTGTATATGGATTAATTCTATCTGCTTATCTGTACCCAATTTATCACCCCGTTCTCGTATTATCACCCCGTGTTTTTGTCCGGGACGTTTATCGCACCGTGCTATCACACCGTGTTTTTTGGCCTGAATTTATTTTTTCTCATTGCACCGCATGGGGTTTTGCGCACGGTGTGATACCGACGCGTATCTAACACAAATCCGATGTACATCTAACACCAATCTAATTCGGATCTATCCGAAACTGTCTGTACGGGGGCGAATTCTGGTTTGTTGGGCGCATTGAATGAGTCGCAGTTCGACAGAGAGAGTGTGGAAGGCTGTAATCTGTACGGATTTTGCGTTGTTTACACTCGTTTTACGAGTCGCACTCGGAACACTTGTCTTCGATTGATTAAAGCCGCATTGTGTCGCGTCTTACACAACCGCATTCACTATGGTCCGGTTCTCAAAAGAAACCGCATGGTCTCAAGCAGGCTTCTGCTTGACAACCCTATTGGAATTATGAAGGGGGGATCGCGGGTCCCGCGGAGCGGGGCAGTGGAATTGAGCAGCTGACTCACTGTCTGATCCCATGTGGCACCATCAGTCAAGCAACAACCCAGCTGCGGCTTGGCGGTTCCATATACAAATTCAAAAAGACCCATCTTGACAACAAGCAGTACCCTATTAAATAAAGTAAAGGGCACTACTTTGCCTACTTTCCTACCGGATGAGGAAGACCCGTTTTGAAAACAAAAGGTAGGTCTCAAGCAGGCTTCTGCTTGACATATACCCTATTGGATTTATGAAGGGGGAGCGCGGGCCCTGCGGAGCAGGGCAGAGGGGTTCAGCAACCACATCCTCTACAAAGACTCTTCAAATTGCCTTTCAAATAGAGAGAATCATTTCACACACAAACAACCTCTAAAACATATGTCTGCATATGCGTACTTTTCAAAATGCCTTTCAAATAGAGAGAATCATTTCACACACAAACAACCTATAAAACATATGTCTGCATATGCGGACTCTTCAAATTGCCTTTCAAATAGAAAGAATCATTTCACACACAAACAACCTATAAAACATATGTCTGCATATGCGGACTCTTCAAATTGCCTTTCAAATAGAGAGAATCATGTCACACACAAACAACCTCTAAAACATATGTCTGCATATGCGGACTCTTCAAAATGCCTTTCAAATAGAGAGAATCATTTCACTCACAAACAACCTCTAAAACATATGTCTGCATATGCGGACTCTTCAAAATGCCTTTCAAATAGAGAGAATCATTTCACAAACAAACAACCTCTAAAACATATGAAGGGATTCAGATGCGGAAACTATGGAGACGTCGTGCAGGCTTCTGCTTGACATATACCCTATTGGATTTATGAAGGGGGAGCGCGGGCCCCGCAGATCGGGGCAGAGGGATTCAGATGCGTGTGGTCAGGAAGCTCGTCTTGGAAGTCTGATTTTACAGAGAGGCAGATTGACAAATTGTGGCAAATGTGACAAATGTGACAGTTATTGTAACAAACTATAAATTGACATAATGGCATACTTTGTTAAGGAGGTCTCATCAGATAATAGTGATGTTTATAAACTGTCACATTTGTCACAATTGTCACATAGTATCGTCATCGGTGTTGTCCATCATCCTCACACATGCCACGGCGGCTTGCGCATCCCCCCGCCCATTCATTCATTCTCACACACGCCACCCAAGCGGCTTGCGCATCCTCCCCATCCATTCATTCATTCTCACACACACGCCACCCAGGCGGCTTGCGCAGACTCCTTGTCCATCAGACAGACAGACCGCACACACATGACACGGTGGCTTGCGCAGACTCCCATCTGTCTCCACACGACACACCGCACGGAGGCTTGCGCCGGCGGCTGTCGAAAAACGAGTGTAAACGGAGGGGGGAACATCCAAAATTATAAATCATCCACTTACATACGGTTTGCTTAACAAATCTTCATGATCATATCGAGCCTCGAGTTGAACCATCTGCCTACGGAACGAAAAGTCACAAACCATCAAGACGCTATAACGGTGGTCTGAATGAATTACCACCTTCCACCAAAACCAAGAAAGACAGCTGAAAGGAAGCTGCCTAAACAAAGCGTCGTAACGCTCCACCAATGTAGACTACCCTATAAGTCAGTCTAGGCGGTGCTGAGGAATAGGCACCCACACATAGGGCCATGTAACCTACGTATGAGAACCATCAGCACCTAAAACAATGAATCCTGGGTTGACTGTAACACCCCAGCCAGACGCAGTATCAAGCTAGTAACCGGTAGTATAGCCCTAGCGCAGAAGTACTGCCTGGTTGAACAGGGCCGGCCTTATTTGCCTCTATCTCAACGAAGTCTGGGTCGACTGGAACACCTCAGCCATACGCAGTATCGGAACCCGACCAGTGTTCAGATCATCACTTGCACTATCGGCAAAGGCTACATCGTCACATGGGCTCGATTCGAATATCCATTAGGAATGGCAGGAGGCGAAGTGTTCAACAACCCATGCGAGCCATCCAAGGTGATCGGAGGTTGGTGACTTATTAAGCAATGGACCTGATCCAGGCTCCACTATGATCTGAGGCTGTCTAAATCCTAGAGCTTCACCGATAAAACATGGCACAGAGGAGGGCCTGGCGACCCCCTGAGATTCGGCTAAATTATTGTTTGGATATCCAACTCCCACCCGCCCCTAAAACTTCACACACAATACAGCAAGATCAGGCCCTGGTCTGGAATGCAATCTGGATACATCCCAGCCAGGCCAGCCAACAACAATTGGGGTTGTTAAAGGGCGTAGGGAATTACCGTTACACGAACATATCACCGTTTGATGACAGGAGGGATGCAAGCGGGCACGGGGACCCATACTAATGGAAGAGCCCAGAAGACAGTTTAGACTGAACTGGATATAGAGAGTACATCACGACTCCCTACTACCTGGCGCAACATCGGAAACCCAAAACATAATAAACCTTACTCACCAGGGAATACCCAACCAGTCTACCAAATAATGCCTTTCTAACTAGCTCGTTGTGTTTCTTCCCATTGACTAACATAGCAGGGGCAATAACAGACGCAACAACGACACATCAGGTGCAACCCCGCAGAACAGCTCCAAAGGAGTCTTGTCTCCCTAGTTGTGCAGCCGATTGCGAAGATAACACACTCGCACTCTGCTGAGCAGTGTCATCATCAAACAATTCATGCCAACCATGCCTCTATACCACTTAACTAAAAAATCCTAAGCCCTTTTAGAACTCAACACTGGAACCCAAACTCACGTAGCTAAGGCATACACCTAAGGGAGGAACCAGGGGCACGGGAAGACAAAGTAGCGACCTCTGTCGAACCACGGAACGCACCCAGGGGGTCACAAGGAGCCTAAGAGAGAAAAATATCCACCAAGATATCATGCCAAAGATCCTCCACGGCCGCTGGACTAGGGCCAGGACGGCGTCCACTTCGGCCTGTAGCATGGGCGAAGTCCGGCGCTGCGAGACCTGGGATCACAGAAGGTGGGGAAGCGTTATGGTCGAAGTCGAGATTTGAGGTATGGGAAAAAGGAGACGCGAATGACAGTGCAGCAAGTCGCACCTGGTGCAGAAAATCGCACCAATGGCAGAAAATCGCAAATCGCAAGGGCAGAATTCGAAAATTTATCGCTAGGATGCGAAGAGCAGAGCCGAGGCATGTAAAGGTCCTAATATCCCGCCGTCGATGATCAGTCAATCCCAAGTCCCCCCCTCTATCGCCCGACTCACCCGGTTGGGGGGTAGAGGGAGCAGCACCCGAGTGGTGCTGACCATACCCCCTGCTTCCTACCACCTCTAGAATCTCCAGGCTCCTCTGGTGAACCCTACGGCAGTGCCGGCGATCCGCCAGCTTGATCGAAAAAATTCTCCAGAAGGTGGCACAGAGCCACTAGAGCGCAAGCTCATGCCAGTAGCCAACAGTCGGCTGGGCAGAGCAAAGGGGGCACAGACGACGTAGACATCAGCAGGGAGCTTGGCCGGCTTTGCAAACTCCGGTATGCAGGCAGAGCCTCAACCACCGGAGAAAGGTTAGAAACGTCAAGGACGCGAGCAGACGAAGACGGGATATCTCCACCGATGTCCAGGCTAGTCACCGACTTGATCTGC
>JACBWV010000347.1:1554649-1627102 GCA_013435795.1 Chlamydomonas sp. ICE-L | reverse complement strand
GATATCTGAGGCGAGCGTGGGCCGAACGGTGTTGATGCCCATGACTACCAGTGACGTGAAGGCACCGATGTTCAAGCATGCCGAAAGCGCAGTGGGGATGGGCCGAGGCGGACGCGTACGCGAATAGCAACCCCACACACCACGCCCTGGGGAATGTTGCTGGATGGATTGGTCGTGGTCGACGCGGACGACGCAGAGACAGTGGAGTGGTTGGAGATGATGAAATATGAAGAGGGAGAAGTTGGCGAGGCCATGCAGAGGTGCGCAATCCAAGAGACAAGGAAGGGACGACATTACATGTTCTTGCGCCCGCAATGGGGGACGAGGAGGGGTACTATGACGGCGCAAGGCAGGTCAAGCACAAAGAGGTTGACATGAGACTCTATGCAGGACAGGACAAGAATGTTGTTGTCGGTTGCGCCCACGGAGGGGAGGCGTGGGTGAAGGGAAGGGCTCCGTGGGAGCTCGAGTCGATGATGATACCGTACATTCCAAAGGCGCTGATGGAGAGGGTGGCGAAGAAGATCAGGACTGCGGGCGCCTCAAAGCAAATGTAGCAACCAAAACAGAGGTGGACTCGGAGTCGTCGAGATTGCAGGGTCAGGGAACCGTGGTGAGATACCAAACAGCTTCATGGAGAGCCCGCCTGTAGAGAAGCTTCTGCTGCTCCTTAGCAAGACAGTGGGATTCTAGAGAGACATGGCGCGTTGTGGCAACGGCCTTGAAGAACAACGGTGAGACGTACAAGGGGTTGTGGAAAAAGATGTCCAAGTGTCCTCAAGATACGATGAGGAACCGCAGAAAAATTGTGGGAGACTGTGGAAGACCCCACTACGATGGACCGAAGCTGACGATGAAGACGGTGTGTCAAGTTGGGCTTGCGAGGACGATCCGCACGGGTACGCGGCGTATCGAGCAGCTTCGATACCCAAATTAATAAAGGACAGGTGGGAGAAGGGAGACTACGGTCTGGGACAGATTGTACACTTTCTGCTGCAAGGGACAGTGAAGAAGACAGGGGGGGGTCATAAGGACTATTACATATTCGAGGAGGACACGTGCAGGTGGGCCAAGGTGGATGATGGGTTTGTGAATACCGTGGCGATGAATGTCTTGGAAGGGGTGATGAGGGACATTGACTTATGGATATCGACCCAGACCGCACAACTTTTCTGCATCGGAGTGGGCGAAGAGGACGACGGAGAAGAAGACTCCATGAGTAAATCGGGGATGGATGTGAAGAAGAAGAAAGTTGCCACACTGACCAACTACGTGATGTCTTACCGCGGAGTGAAGAATGTGATGGCCATTGCTGGGCCACTGCTAATGGACGAGACGTTCGAGCAACGCTTGGACAGCAATCGGCACTTGATCGGGATCAAGGGGGGCAGCGTGGTGGACCTCAGGACAGGGAAGAAGCGACAGAGGGTGGCAGAAGACATGGTGCACAACGAACTGGACGTGGCGTACGATGGCGGTGTGATGACTGCAGCCGCCGCCACAAACGCAGAGTGGATGCATAGGATCGTACAGAAGATCATGGGGGGGGACGAGGCAATGGCAAGGTTCCTTCAAATACTACTCGGGTATGGTATCACGGGCGAAGTGAGAGAGGAGGTTTTCCCTGTATGGACAGGGAGCGGAAGGAACGGTAAGGGGCTGTTGACGCAGGCGCTACAGCAGCTGCTCGGGGCCTATTACAAGGAGATGAACTGCGCCATAATAAGTGACTCGAGGGTGTGCTCTAATATAGATGCGGAGCGGGCAAAGCTCATAGGAGCGAGACTCGCGGTCTTCAACGAGCTCAAGAATGGTGAGAAGTTAAAGACGAACGAGGTCCAGCTGCTGACGGGAGGAGACGGATTCCCGGCAAAGGCGCTTTACAAGGACCCGGTGACGGTGATGCCACGGCATCTGGTGATTTTAATAACCAACTACATGCCAGAGATGTCCGATGTGATAACGGCGATGGTCGAGCGGCTTCTCATTATTGAGTTTCCTGTAACATTTAGGGACCTCATCCCTGGGGAGAGAGAGACCGAGACGCTGCGGCAGTGCGACAGAACCATGAAGGAGAGACTGAAGGCGCCAGAGGGGCAGTCTGCGCTGTTTGCCTGGCTGGTAGAGGGCGCGGTGGCGTGGTACGGTGGGACGGAGGGCCTGAAGGCCATAGCGCCAAAGAAGGTCACAGAATTTACCAGACAATATTTGGCGGAGCAGGACGGCGTGCAAGCGTTCCTCGCCGAGAACTGCGAGTTTGCGGAAGATTTCAGGGAGTCGAGCGTTGCCTTGTTCCATAGGTATCGCGAGGAAAGCGGCGAGAATAACGATCGAGAGAAGTGGTTCCACAGGCAGATGAAGAGTAAAGGGTTCATGAAAAAAGTGCTTCGAATCGAAGGGAATTCGACACGTGGATACATGGGCTTGCGGTTACGAGGATGATAATGTAATCGTTAGTTCGTTGTCAATCATCAGACGTGATCTCTCACACGTGACATTTCAAGGCGACTTCAAGAAGTGTGGAATGGGAATTCAGATGCGGCTCGCAACATGATCAGATGGGATCTCAAACAGATTAAAGGGGACTGAAGACCAAGTGTCGTATCAAGCAGGCTTCAGCTTGACAACACGGTGGGAATCCGCAAAGGGGGATCGCGGGTCCGCGGAGCGGGACAGTGGAATTCAGCTGATGACTGTCTGATCACATGCATGGGGCGAATGGGTTTTTCTAAAGGGGGAAGGGCAGGCGACAGTGGAATTCAGCTACTGACTCCCACCCACCACGGATTTCGCAGACCACACGTTCGTCCATTCATTCTCACACACGCCACCCAGGCGGCTTGCGCCATCAGACAGACAACAGACCGCACACACATGACACGGTGGATTGCGCAGACTCACATCTGTCTCCACACGACACACCGCACTAAGGCTGGCGGAGGCGGCTGTAGAAAAACGAGTGTAAACAAAATGGATACCTGAAACTGACATTACAGATTACAGATGGCACACTCAAGGTACATTTCCATTGATGTTGAAGCATGTGCCACCGGGAGAGGTCACAACGATCGCTCTCCATGCCAAGTAGCGGTTGTTGACGATGACGGGACGCTTCTGCTCAACGAGGTCATTTGTGTGAATGACATTTACGATCCGATGACCTCCCTGACAGGTGTTACGCGAGAGCAGATTCTTGCTGGAAAGACTTTCGAGGAGGTCCGGGAATCAGTCATTCAGATTCTGTGCCCTCGCACAAGCATCATAGTTGGATGCAGACCACAGGGAGATGTCAAATGGATGCAGCTGGAAGAAGGGATTCACTTTGCATCCATTGTCGATTTGTCTGACCTACTCAAGGCATGGAACGATCGTTACAAGAATTACAACTTTTTTTCACTACGAAAGATGGCGTATGGTCTTCTTGGTACGACGATTCAAGATGCGGCACATTCTCCTGTGATTGACGCCCAGATTTCACTCGAAATATACAGGAAGCATGCATCAGATCCTGTTCGGATGAAATCTGCAATCAAGAAGCTGAGTAGGATGACTTATAAAAGGGAGTTCCCTGAAGATATGGGGAAGACGGTGATTGTTGGCGATATCTGCTCGTACAAATTCAACCCCAAGAAATGTTTTTGCGGACAGCCAACTTTTGCATAGATTCTTAGTATTGGGATGATCACTTAACCGCATTCAATGTGGCCCGGTCCTCAAAAGAAACAGTATGGTCTCAAGCAGGCTTCTGCTTGACAACTATGGGAATTCTGAAGGGAGGTCGCGGGCACCGCGTAGCGGAGCAGTGGAATTCAGATGCTGGTATCAAGCAGAATTCTGCTTGGACACCCCTTTTGGTTTTATTAAGGGGGAAGCACGGGAATTCCTGTCCCGAATGACTTCTGAGACGAAGACTTCTTTCTTCGACTTACACGAAACTTGAAAAATGTGAATCTTTTGCTTAGCACCCAATTCCCGGCCTTTTTCATTAAGGATGACTTTTGAAAAGTCCCGAGTTCTGTACCCGGTGCTTTGGCATTCAAAAACGTAGTAAAATGGCCCGGTGGAAGTTTGTGAAGACATGATTATTCTGTGTAATTCAAATACAAAAAAATAATTATCGCGTTGGGGGTCACATTGCCTTCAAACTCGAGTGTTTGCTTGTGAAATCCGGTAGTATCCATGTAAGTTGTGTTTATGAACACGACTGGTACTCAAAAGAAAGCGGTGTATATCAAGCATACTTCTGCTTGACAACCCTAGTGATTTTCTGTAGGGAGGAGCGCGGGCACCGCGGAGCGGTGCAAAGGGATCGAGCTGCTGACTCACTGTCTGAATATATGGAGTGTCACATGGACAAGGAGCGGGACAAGGAGTGGGACAGGGAGAATAGTGGGCGGATTCAACTGGTTACAATAGACAATCTCAATCAATACATACAGCTCTCCATCTCACCACACCTCATCAACTAACGTCCAGACCCACCCGCCCCCATGCTAAGTGGGCATACACCACAGTCACATGATTCGAATGTAGTCGAGTGATCGACTGTCACAACTGCATTCGCAGGGCAATCCCTGCAATTCACAAGCATAGGGATAGGCATACCAAACATCTTAATGATTATGACACTAAAATCAGGAGACGAAGAGTGCTTCAAATCTCGCAGTCGAACCCCTTCCCGGTCGACAACATCCTCGCCAACATCCTCCTCGTCGATGATGCAGAAGATGCCATTCTTGATGTACGGAACACTTCCTGCATACTCGGAATGCATACACATGGAAGTTCGGAGCTGAATCTTGATAGCCCCCTTCTTCATCATAGCCATCTTCAGTGCCTGCGAACATGGGTGGATGGTTGGTCAGCTCATGCTTTCGCAGCCAGCACAATCTTCGCAATCAATTACTGGATAATGCTTTCGAAGGTGGAGCCATAGAGCTAGCAAGCCAGCGCAATCCGAACGCGAATTTCGCAAATACTAGCATCCATGAAAGTAACCATGAATGGCTTTCGCAGGTGGAGACATAGAGCTAGCAAGCCAGCGCAATCCAAACTCGAACTTCGCAAATACTAGCAGCCATGAAAGTAACCATGAATAGATCTCGATTACTGCTACTATTTAACTCACCCTCGGAATCAGCTTTCGGAGTTGTTCGCTGGATGCTCCCTAACACACGGAGTTCACCCTAGGAATTAGCTTTCGGAGTTCGCTGGATACACACTGAGTTCGTGAGAGAAGAATTGGAGAACTTCGGAACTTCGGAACTTTGGAACTTGGTTAAGATTGACATGGCTGGGGTGTGTGTGGCTTGGCCTGGGTGTGGCGTGGACAGGGTTCGTATTTGTCGAGGCGCATGGGGACACGTGTCGTCTCAAGCAGACTTCTGCTTGACAAACATGTCGGGAGTATGAAAGAGGAATCGCGGGACCCACGGAGTGGGGCAGGGGAATTCAGTTGAGGACTCGTGGGAAGATTCGAGGCGCGCGAAAACATTACGCATTGATAGAGAGTTGGTTGGGACGCGCGTATCATGAGGATTTAGTCGACGACAAGGGTTTCGTGTGAGTGCGGACTCAAACAAACGAGTGTAAGAAACGCAAAATACGGACAGATTACGTGTGTCATGAATGTACGGACGGGGGGATGCGACGGACGCCATGGTATGTGTGTGAGCGAATTACATTATGGACGGGGGGGGGCGGTCTATTTTGTGAGTGTGTGTGGGTGTTCCATCATCATGCACCTGAGTGTGTGTGGGTCGGGTCTGTCTTTCTGAGAGGAGAGAAAAAATACATTGATTGCCGGAGCTGACTGAGGTACAATCAATGTGTAGAGTTGACAGGTGATGGGTACTTGGAACCCTCCCTATATAATGGAATTATACAGACATACATCTACTTCATTTTACATACAATATATATATAACTATACATAACTTGTAATCTAATCACTACCTATATGGTTTACGGTAATATCAGCTGCTGAACCTTATAACAATTAAAGGGGCTCTCATTACGAGTTGAGTGGCGACCAAACGAACCCACAACGGACTTTCATTGGAAGACAGAAGGCGTAGGTCGTAGAAAACATTACATTGATTGCCGGAGCTGACTGAGGTACAATCAATGTGTAGAGTTGACAGGTGATGGGTACTTGGAACCCTCCCTATATAATGGAATTATACAGACATACATCTACTTCATTTTACATACAATATATATATAACTATACATAACTTGTAATCTAATCACTACCTATATGGTTTACGGTAATATCAGCTGCTGAACCTTATAACAATTAAAGGGGCTCTCATTACGAGTTGAGTGGCGACCAAACGAACCCACAACGGACTTTCATTGGAAGACAGAAGGCGTAGGTCGTAGAAAACATTACATTGATTGCCGGAGCTGACTGAGGTACAATCAATGTGTAGAGTTGACAGGTGATGGGTACTTGGAACCCTCCCTATATAATGGAATTATACAGACATACATCTACTTCATTTTACATACAATATATATATAACTATACATAACTTGTAATCTAATCACTACCTATATGGTTTACGGTAATATCAGCTGCTGAACCTTATAACAATTAAAGGGGCTCTCATTACGAGTTGAGTGGCGACCAAACGAACCCACAACGGACTTTCATTGGAAGACAGAAGGCGTAGGTCGTAGAAAACATTACATTGATTGCCGGAGCTGACTGAGGTACAATCAATGTGTAGAGTTGACAGGTGATGGGTACTTGGAACCCTCCCTATATAATGGAATTATACAGACATACATCTACTTCATTTTACATACAATATATATATAACTATACATAACTTGTAATCTAATCACTACCTATATGGTTTACGGTAATATCAGCTGCTGAACCTTATAACAATTAAAGGGGCTCTCATTACGAGTTGAGTGGCGACCAAACGAACCCACAACGGACTTTCATTGGAAGACAGAAGGCGTAGGTCGTAGAAAACATTACATTGATTGCCGGAGCTGACTGAGGTACAATCAATGTGTAGAGTTGACAGGTGATGGGTACTTGGAACCCTCCCTATATAATGGAATTATACAGACATACATCTACTTCATTTTACATACAATATATATATAACTATACATAACTTGTAATCTAATCACTACCTATATGGTTTACGGTAATATCAGCTGCTGAACCTTATAACAATTAAAGGGGCTCTCATTACGAGTTGAGTGGCGACCAAACGAACCCACAACGGACTTTCATTGGAAGACAGAAGGCGTAGGTCGTAGAAAACATTACATTGATTGCCGGAGCTGACTGAGGTACAATCAATGTGTAGAGTTGACAGGTGATGGGTACTTGGAACCCTCCCTATATAATGGAATTATACAGACATACATCTACTTCATTTTACATACAATATATATATAACTATACATAACTTGTAATCTAATCACTACCTATATGGTTTACGGTAATATCAGCTGCTGAACCTTATAACAATTAAAGGGGCTCTCATTACGTGTTGAGTGGCGACCAAACGAACCCACAACGGACTTTCATTGGAAGACAGAAGGCGTAGGTCGTAGAAAACATTACATTGATTGCCGGAGCTGACTGAGGTACAATCAATGTGTAGAGTTGACAGGTGATGGGTACTTGGAACCCTCCCTATATAATGGAATTATACAGACATACATCTACTTCATTTTACATACAATATATATATAACTATACATAACTTGTAATCTAATCACTACCTATATGGTTTACGGTAATATCAGCTGCTGAACCTTATAACAATTAAAGGGGCTCTCATTACGTGTTGAGTGGCGACCAAACGAACCCACAACGGACTTTCATTGGAAGACAGAAGGCGTAGGTCGTAGAAAACATTACATTGATTGCCGGAGCTGACTGAGGTACAATCAATGTGTAGAGTTGACAGGTGATGGGTACTTGGAACCCTCCCTATATAATGGAATTATACAGACATACATCTACTTCATTTTACATACAATATATATATAACTATACATAACTTGTAATCTAATCACTACCTATATGGTTTACGGTAATATCAGCTGCTGAACCTTATAACAATTAAAGGGGCTCTCATTACGAGTTGAGTGGCGACCAAACGAACCCACAACGGACTTTCATTGGAAGACAGAAGGCGTAGGTCGTAGAAAACATTACATTGATTGCCGGAGCTGACTGAGGTACAATCAATGTGTAGAGTTGACAGGTGATGGGTACTTGGAACCCTCCCTATATAATGGAATTATACAGACATACATCTACTTCATTTTACATACAATATATATATAACTATACATAACTTGTAATCTAATCACTACCTATATGGTTTACGGTAATATCAGCTGCTGAACCTTATAACAATTAAAGGGGCTCTCATTACGAGTTGAGTGGCGACCAAACGAACCCACAACGGACTTTCATTGGAAGACAGAAGGCGTAGGTCGTAGAAAACATTACATTGATTGCCGGAGCTGACTGAGGTACAATCAATGTGTAGAGTTGACAGGTGATGGGTACTTGGAACCCTCCCTATATAATGGAATTATACAGACATACATCTACTTCATTTTACATACAATATATATATAACTATACATAACTTGTAATCTAATCACTACCTATATGGTTTACGGTAATATCAGCTGCTGAACCTTATAACAATTAAAGGGGCTCTCATTACGAGTTGAGTGGCGACCAAACGAACCCACAACGGACTTTCATTGGAAGACAGAAGGCGTAGGTCGTAGAAAACATTACATTGATTGCCGGAGCTGACTGAGGTACAATCAATGTGTAGAGTTGACAGGTGATGGGTACTTGGAACCCTCCCTATATAATGGAATTATACAGACATACATCTACTTCATTTTACATACAATATATATATAACTATACATAACTTGTAATCTAATCACTACCTATATGGTTTACGGTAATATCAGCTGCTGAACCTTATAACAATTAAAGGGGCTCTCATTACGAGTTGAGTGGCGACCAAACGAACCCACAACGGACTTTCATTGGAAGACAGAAGGCGTAGGTCGTAGAAAACATTACATTGATTGCCGGAGCTGACTGAGGTACAATCAATGTGTAGAGTTGACAGGTGATGGGTACTTGGAACCCTCCCTATATAATGGAATTATACAGACATACATCTACTTCATTTTACATACAATATATATATAACTATACATAACTTGTAATCTAATCACTACCTATATGGTTTACGGTAATATCAGCTGCTGAACCTTATAACAATTAAAGGGGCTCTCATTACGTGTTGAGTGGCGACCAAACGAACCCACAACGGACTTTCATTGGAAGACAGAAGGCGTAGGTCGTAGAAAACATTACATTGATTGCCGGAGCTGACTGAGGTACAATCAATGTGTAGAGTTGACAGGTGATGGGTACTTGGAACCCTCCCTATATAATGGAATTATACAGACATACATCTACTTCATTTTACATACAATATATATATAACTATACATAACTTGTAATCTAATCACTACCTATATGGTTTACGGTAATATCAGCTGCTGAACCTTATAACAATTAAAGGGGCTCTCATTACGAGTTGAGTGGCGACCAAACGAACCCACAACGGACTTTCATTGGAAGACAGAAGGCGTAGGTCGTAGAAAACATTACATTGATTGCCGGAGCTGACTGAGGTACAATCAATGTGTAGAGTTGACAGGTGATGGGTACTTGGAACCCTCCCTATATAATGGAATTATACAGACATACATCTACTTCATTTTACATACAATATATATATAACTATACATAACTTGTAATCTAATCACTACCTATATGGTTTACGGTAATATCAGCTGCTGAACCTTATAACAATTAAAGGGGCTCTCATTACGAGTTGAGTGGCGACCAAACGAACCCACAACGGACTTTCATTGGAAGACAGAAGGCGTAGGTCGTAGAAAACATTACATTGATTGCCGGAGCTGACTGAGGTACAATCAATGTGTAGAGTTGACAGGTGATGGGTACTTGGAACCCTCCCTATATAATGGAATTATACAGACATACATCTACTTCATTTTACATACAATATATATATAACTATACATAACTTGTAATCTAATCACTACCTATATGGTTTACGGTAATATCAGCTGCTGAACCTTATAACAATTAAAGGGGCTCTCATTACGTGTTGAGTGGCGACCAAACGAACCCACAACGGACTTTCATTGGAAGACAGAAGGCGTAGGTCGTAGAAAACATTACATTGATTGCCGGAGCTGACTGAGGTACAATCAATGTGTAGAGTTGACAGGTGATGGGTACTTGGAACCCTCCCTATATAATGGAATTATACAGACATACATCTACTTCATTTTACATACAATATATATATAACTATACATAACTTGTAATCTAATCACTACCTATATGGTTTACGGTAATATCAGCTGCTGAACCTTATAACAATTAAAGGGGCTCTCATTACGAGTTGAGTGGCGACCAAACGAACCCACAACGGACTTTCATTGGAAGACAGAAGGCGTAGGTCGTAGAAAACATTACATTGATTGCCGGAGCTGACTGAGGTACAATCAATGTGTAGAGTTGACAGGTGATGGGTACTTGGAACCCTCCCTATATAATGGAATTATACAGACATACATCTACTTCATTTTACATACAATATATATATAACTATACATAACTTGTAATCTAATCACTACCTATATGGTTTACGGTAATATCAGCTGCTGAACCTTATAACAATTAAAGGGGCTCTCATTACGTGTTGAGTGGCGACCAAACTAACCCACAACGGACTTTCGTTGGCAGGCAGAAGGCGTGTGCTTGACGAGAGGACTGGTGTATGAGGCACATGGCATTGCACAAGCAAGTCATCGAGGGCACCGACAAACAGAAGCATTCATCAATCAAACCACATCTTCTCACGCATGGCATCGAGGACGTCCTTAATACAGAAATAGTAAACAGCCCCAGTGTTTGTGCGATTCTTGGAGATGCCCCTCAAGCCCAGGTTCTTTGTATCATCACGCACGAGCTTGGACATCTTGAGACCAAACTTGATCAAGTTGGTTTCATGCTTATCAGAAGCACGGATCGTGGATAGCCAGTCATTGAACTGGTCGAACAAGGTCTCCGCCTTGATGCTCACAGAGGGAGAATAATCGATGATACTGTCGACCACGTTGTTATGCTCGACGCTCAGACCCTGGATCATGTGCAAGATGAATTGGTGCTCGTACGGAAGATTCATGGAGACCATTTGCGACATGTAGGTGGTTGCAGGCCTAGACCGTATCCATTCGACGCCCTTGATGTCCCTTGCCATCAAGAACTTGTAAAACGCGACTCTGGACTCTGCATCGTCGATCAGCCCCGAAAGGTGGTTGAAGTACTCAGTGTTACCCTTCAGCACAGACGATGTCTCGATAATGACATACCTTCGGTTATCAGGATTCACTCGGAGGCAGTTGTCGTTGTTGGTGGTGAAGATGAAGCGAGAAAAACACTGCATGGTGTATGCATTGACTCCTTTGGACTCGCATTCAAACTGATCACATGTGATCATGTCCTTGATGACATCGTTGGCTGCAAAGTTATCATGTCCATTGGACTCATTGACGACGATGAGGAAACGCCCCTCACGTTGGCGATTGAAGCGACCATAGAGCGTGTTTGCCGGTGTTGCAGTTTGCAGGAACTTGTCGGCGCCCACCATCGCCCTCAAAAGGTCGGTGGCACGATTCTTGCCGACGCCCTCCTCGCCCTTGAGTAAGATTGCCACCCCGGTCTTCTGAGCAGGTTGTTGGAAGATTTGCGCGATCCAGTTCAGGATGTAATCCGTGCACTCCTTGTTATTGCCACACAACGTGTGAAGGAAATCGATGAAGACCTCGACCGAGGGATGGTCGGCCATGACTGAATCATCATGTGACGACACATCGCGTTCGACTTCGAAACCGTTCCAAATATTGTAGACATTGCCTCCAACCTCGATAGGGGGCGGCATAAGCTTCATGTCATCATACTTGCGGATAGATGTGTCTTTGATCCACCTCGGAATGAATGGTTGTGTCCGGCTTACCGAAACGCTCCCAGAGTCGCGCAACGTAATGTCGACATATCCCAAGTGACGAAACGCCTCTTGCAGAGTCTTCTCAGATGTGACATGGCGGATACATTGCCCATCGATGCGCACGTACACGACCTGGTTGATGATCTTGAACGCCGACTTTTCCCAATTGCATTTGACTTCATCATAGCTGAGAAGCTCAGATCCGTTCATCCAATCCTCATATTCTGCATTATTGGAGGTATCTTCAAGGGGAGGGGGGGTCGTCCAATGCGGAGAGGGTGACAAAGGCTTGACTGCGAGTTTGATGGTATAGCCGGTGCGTCGACTCACTCCAGTTTCCAAGAGAAGAAGCAAGTCATCATCAGGAATGGGCATGCAACCACACTTGTCCACTAAGATGCCGTCGTAGATGATGCCGCCAACACTGTAATGATGACCATGCACTTCGTGCACGAGTGCTGAAACACATTCGTGTTCGATGCTCTGCAAGAAAAGGGCGATAAAAGTGGCCAAAGGGTCGCCGGAATTTGAGAGCTCAGAACCAAACGAGACAGGAGTACACGCGGACCGCCTTTTAACCATCTGGCCGATCATCTCAACTTCTGAAATGGGCAAATCCATCAAATTGGTTGCCACCTCGCGGAGCTCTTTCTTGAGGGCGTGGATCCAGACAGGCACAAGATTACGATCAACTTCTAGACCACAGTCAGTCGTCCACGCATCCACGCTGCCCAAAAAAATGAGGCGGATGAAGAGATTCTTAGCGTCTTCGCGAGTGACACCACATGCATCCATGACCTCGGTGAGAGAAGCTTCACGATCGGTGACATAGCGATCCAAGAGTGGTGATTTTATCTTGTATTGCTGGCACTTTTGGGACAAGAAACTAGGTTGGCAATTGACCATGTCCACATCCCAGTACAAATCGCCAGCGAGCACAGCACGGGCCTCCCGCCCCATCCTCACATACGGAACAGCGGACACGCCGGTCGCATCAATACGACTTTTCATGCGACCATATCCATCCTGGGACTCGTGCATATAATAACGAACCGGAACGTAGCCTCCCAAGGAACGGGCGACCATGCACGTGCTAGCGATTTGTTTCCACTTATCACGGTCATTGATCTTGAGATCCACCATGCCATGGGAGTCCAAGAGGGAGTCAACTTTGGAGAGGTCAACCTTTTCGTGCAAGTAAAAGACCTCATGCTCGGAAGAAGATGGACGCTTGTTCACAGGAGGACTACGACTCAAACGGAGACCAGAAGGAATACTACTGATAGTAGAAAGACTGGTGGTGGAGCCGGACCCCATTGTGATGGGGTAGTGTTACCTTGTGACATGTTAGTGACATGTTGTTTTATACTACAGTCGACGGAATACGGTATTTACATGGGAATCGTTATTACCTCTAACACATATACACAAATACACAATTTTTTAGGATATTAAAATAGTTATATAGGGACCCAGCCCCAGACAAGGCCCCTTGTTAAAAGAGAACAATCACAAGTTTAGTAAATTGGTGTGTTATTGTGTTTTCGTGTTTTGAATGTTGCAGAAACCTATTCAACAAGCGGCGGAGCCCCTTTCACCTCTTCCCCCCAGCGGAGCGACTGGGGGCGACCGGAGGGGAGCCCCCATAAAGGAGTCCGCGAGGAACTGAGCGGGTGGGCGACCGGAGGGGAGCCCACAGTTCACATCAAGCATGAGACACACTAATTGATTCATTGATTCATTGATCATGCAAACACACGTGATAGGCGGCGAACGCACACGCAAAACGGAGGAGACGCGTCCATCATGCATGGAAGACCAGGGGATAAGAGTAGAATACATGGAAACGGAAAACAAAAACAAAAACAAAAACAACAACGGAGGTGGAGAACGGGATAATGATGCCGACAAGCTTCATGGACAGCACGCATGTAGAGAAGATTCTACTGCTCCTAGAAAAAAACAGGTGGGATTCCAGAGACACATGGCGAGGAGTGGCGACGGCATTGAAGAATGAGTACGGAGAGGCGTACAAGGCACTATGGAAACAAATGTCCAAGGTGTCGCCAAGATACGATGAGGAAGACGCAGAGAAGATATGGGACACGGTGGGAAGGCCCGATTATGATGGGCCGAAGATGACAATGAAGTCGGTGGTCAAGTGGGCCGGCGAGGACGACCCGTGCGGGTACGCTGTGTACCGAGCATATTCGATTCCACAAATAGTACGGGACAATTGGGACAAGGGAGACAGAGGATTGGGGGAGATTATGCACTATCTTATGAAAGGGACGTTGAAGAAGACAGGGAAGAGATGCAGAGACTACTACATATTAGATGAGGACACGTGCAGGTGGGTCAGTGTGGAGGATGGGTGGGTCAAGAACGTGGCGAGCAAGGTCTTAGAAGGGATGCTCAGGGACGTCGATTTATGGTTATCGACACAGGCCGCACAGTTGTGCATCGGAAAAGAAGAAGAATCCAGGAGTAAAGAAGATCTGGATGCGAAGAAAAAAGAAGTTGCCAGGCTGATCCGGTACATACAGTCTTCACGTGGAGTGAAGAACACAATGGACTTCGCAGGGCCACTTCTCATTGACGAAACGTTCGAGCAACGACTGGACGGAAATAGGAACTTTATCGGGGAACCAAAGAAGGTAACCGATTTTACAAGAAAATATTTGGCGGAGCAGGACGGAGTGCAAGCGTTCCTCGCCGAGAAATGCGAGTTTGCGGAAGATTTCAGGGAGTCGAGCGTTGCCTTGTTCCACATGTATCTCGAGGAAAGCGGGGACAGTAACGATCGAGAAAAGTGGTTCCACGGGCAGATGAAGAACAAGGGGTTCGTAAAAAAGACGATTCGAATCAAAGGGAAGTCGACACAACAGGGATACATGGGATTGAGGCTACGACATGATGAATGAATGAATGCACGGCGGAAACATGCGGCACCTGTCGTGTCGAGTCGTGTCGTGTCGAGTCGAGTCGAGGCGAGTCACATCACATGGCGACCTCTCGCATCATGGCGGAAACTGTCGAGTCGAGTCACAGAGCGGGCGACCTCTCGCATCATGGCGGAAACTGTCGAGTCGAGTCACAGAGCGGGCGACCTCTCGCATCATGGCGGAAACTGTCGATGGCGGAAACTGTCGAGTCGAGTCACATCACATCACATGGCGACCGACCTCTCGCATCACGGCGGAAACTGTCGAGTCGAGGCGAGTCACATCACATCACATGGCGACCGACCTCTCGCATCACGGCGGAAACTGTCGAGTCACAGAGTCACTTCACATGGCGACCGAACTCTCGCATCACGGCGGAACCTCTGTCGAGTCACATCACATGGCGGCAGCACCTGTCGAGTCGAGTCACATGGCGACCGACCTCTAGCATCAGGCGGCGGCACCTGTGTCAATACCTCGATACTGTAAGATATCACTCACAGATGACGGAAAACCCGGTAAAGTAATCGCAAACGGTGATCACAATAGATCTCGTATATCGATAGGGGAATAGCGGGCCCCACGGAGTGGGGTAGGGAAATTCAGCTGCAGAAACCTGTCAATCACACGCAAAACTGTGGAAAACTGTCGCATCCACACCGTCCATTCATGACACACGGTGGCGGATCATCGCCACTCATCGTCTTGTGGAAGTGGTGTAAACGAGCGCATTGGGATACAGCATGTGAGCAGCTCGACAGCAGAGATCATGGCGCACATGACAACCAATGTCGTGTACGCGTTGTTTGAGCACAAGTTCATTCAGAAGGATGAGATCGTCTTCAAGGTGGGCAGCACGTCGAAGCCCTTTTGTCAGCGACTTTCTCAGTACCCGAAGAACTCAAAGATGATATTCGCAATCCACGTACTTAATCCGCGTGCTTGTGTGGAGGCTGAGACTGCCCTGCTCCGGTACCTTAGCGGAGACCCTCGTGTCAAGCCCCGTCGATACGAGTACTACCAAATTGACGCGGGTGATGCAGATGCCGTCTTTGGGGAGATGGCCGATATCGTATTCCAGTACGTGTGGACAGGTAGCGTCGACAGCCTTGATTGCGGCACCGAGGACGTGCCAACCGACATTGCGGCACCGAGGACGTGCCCCGTTCTTGAGCAAGAGAAGGAGCGAACGTCTTGAGGCGCAATACCCCAAGGATGCTGGAGCTCGTGAAGCTTCGTCTTCTGCGCACGGACCTCACGCCGCCGCAGCTGCCCTTTCTGGCCACGAGATGTCCATGTATAGACAAGCCATAATCCATCGGCAAACAATTATTAGATAGATAGATAGGATACATAGATAGGATACATAGATAGGATACATAGATAGATAGATAGATATGATAACGCACTTTATCACGACACATACCGCATCCTCACACACGCGTCGCGGAGGATGCTGTCGAGATCATGATGATGATGATGCCCACCAACCACTCACGCATTCTCACGCAAACGGCGGAACACGGTCGAATGGCGTGTGTCATGTAAGGATGCGGGGGGCGATGCTGACACACGTGCCGCTCGACATCCATTTAGGGGTTTGAGATCGGGGGGGACGGATATAGGGAGGTCTTACAGGATGATGAGTGACGGAATCATATCCACTGGCTGACCAACTTCTTCAGACGATCACCGAGACATGGCATGGCATGTTGGTTGGGTTATTATTTATTATTGTTTGTAAAAGATTCTCTACGATTTTGAAGGTTTAAGGGAGCATAACTGATAGTGACCGTTATTAATTGTAAACACAAACAACTGAACAAAAAAGACAAAAAAGATCGCACACAATGAACTCGTCGAGGAAGGTCACGAAGTTCGTCACGCCAACAAACCAAAATGGAGACAAGGGGATTTCAACGTTGTCAAAGAAGCGATACTTCGAGATGGAAGAGAGAGTGAAGATGATACTGGGGGTTAAATTACAGGAAGAGGCGGGCATGGTCATGAAGGCGATGCGTGAGATCATGAAGTTCGACCCGAATGTATCAAGGTACAGTGAGGAGGTCAGGGAGGTGCTTGAGGAGAACTCAAGGAAGTGGAGGCAGAGGAATAAGGACGAGAAAAATGCGGTGAGATTAAATTATGGTTTAGAAGTTTTATAGAGAGGTCAAGTAAGATTTGTCATGCCTCACGCTCAAGATTGTCTCAAGCAGACACTTTATGATGATGATGATGATGATCTCTCATCAAGGACGGCGGCATATGTCGAGTAGAGTCGAGGCACAATTGGGTTTCTTAAGGAGCGGGGCAGAGGGATTCAGTTGCAGAAACCTATTCAACAAGCGGCGGAGCCCCTTTCACCTCCCCACAGCGGAGCGACTGGGGGCGACCGGAGGGGAGCCCCCACAAAAAGGGTCCGCGAGGAACCGAGCGGGTGGGCGACCGGAGGGGAGCCCACAGTTCACATCAAGCTTGGAAGAAGCGGTATCGGAGGACACAAGCAAACGGCGGGAAACTGTCGAATGTATCGGAGATGCGGAACACTGTCGAATGTATCGGAGGACACAAGCAAACGGCGGAAACTGTCGAGTCACATCACATCACATGGCGACCTCTCGCATCAGGCGGCGGAACGATGTCGACTTACGGGGGACGATCGCTCGCATCGCAACCGGTGATCACATGTCAAGCATGGGGCTGCTAGACAAGCACTCTCGTATATCGATAGGGGGATCGAGGAGTGGGGGGATTCATTTGATGACTCGCGTACACCATCACTGTAACACTTGGGCTTGCAACAACAAGCCCAAAATACAATAATCACACACAATTTCCTTATACAGTCGGAGACTTTGCCAAAAAAGGGAACTAACGGATGAGGAAGACCCGGTAAAAGTAATCGCAAACGGTGATCACATGTCAAGCAGAGGGATTCGCGGGACCCACGGAGTGGGGCAGGGGAATTGAGCTGCAGAAACCAAGTGTGTCATGTCAAGGCATCAATCAATCATCACACGCAAAACTGTGGAAAAACTGTCGCATCCACACCGTCAATTCATGACACACGGATGCGCGGCGGATCATCGTCACTCATCGTCTCATCCTCGAATTAAGGTGTAAACAACGCAGAAGACCTTTTTAACGAACCTTATTCTCATATTCAGAGCACGTACGTTTTTATTATTGGTCCGTCATGTTCCTGCACGCTCTTGCGTCAGATAACGCGATGCGCATTCCAGGCATAATAAAAGACAATTGGGACAAGGGAGACTACGGCCTGGGGCAGATCGCACACTTCCTGCTGCAGGGGTCCGTGAAGAAGACGGGAAAAGGCTGCAGTGACTACTTCATCTTCGAGGAGGACACGTGCCGGTGGGCCAAGGTGGACGAGGGGAGGGTCAAGAGCGTGGTGGTCGAGGCCATGGAGGAGGCGCTGAGGGACGTCGACTTGTGGATAGCAACACAGTCCGCGCAACGGAGACTGCAGGGCGGAGACGCAAAGATGAGGGTGGCGAACCTGGATTTGAAGAAAAGGGAAGTTGTCAGTCTGATACGGTACATACGGTCTAACCGTGGAGTGACGAACGTGATGGTCTTCGCGGGCCCACTGCTCATGGACGAGACGTTCGAGCAGCGCCTGGACAGCAATCGGCACTTGATCGGGATCGAGGGGGGGGAGCGTCGTGGACCTCAGGACAGGGCAGAAGAGACAGAGGGTGGCAGAATACATGGTGCACAACGAACTGGACGTGGTGTACGACAACAACCATGCACAACGATGATGACCAATGCCGCACGCGCCAGGATCATACAGAAGATCATGGGCGGGGACGAGGACATGGCGAAATTTATTCAAAGATTGCTCGGGTACGGAATCACCGGCAGGCGCTGCAACAGCTGCTAGGGGCGTCGCGGAGGCTGCTGTCGAGATCATGATGATGATGATGCCCACCAAACACTCACTCACGCATTCTCACGCAAACGGCAGAACACGGTCGAATGGCGTGTGTCATGTAAGGATGCGGGGGGCGATGCTGACACACGTGCCGCTCGACATCCAGAGGAAGTTTACATTCTCGGCTGACGAGCTCGAGGATGCTTACGATGGCACTTCGACTGACAACTCTGAATAGAATAGTATATTCCATCATCACTCATGATCTTTGCGTATTCAAGTTGTAACGGGTTGGTCTTGTTCTTCCGTTCGTGATGGTTATCTAGTACGCTTGTAGTGTACCAAGAACATCCCAGTATGGAGTTAAATGTGTCTTGCCATGATCTACGGATTGAGGTTCCAAACTCTCGCAAGAGAGTCACTTTATCACGACCGAGTGATATGCATACACTGCTACCTTGATTGATGACACAAGGCTGATGTAAAACTTGTGCCAACCGCGTCTCGATGTGTAACGGAACTCGCAATCGACGATAAATCCCGAGAGCACGCCTACCATCTATATCCATATAGCCAATAATGATGAGTTGGACATCGCGTGGCAAGCGGTGCAACATTAACATTATGTCGTTACTGTAAGCCTGGTCAACCGCCTACCGTTATACTGTTTACACGGAAAATTTGGCCTGAATTCATGTTTTCTCGTTGCACCACATAATGGGCGTTGTTCGTTGACATAGCTGAAGTGGAACTTCAGAGACTTCGAGATGGAAGAGAGAGTGAAGATGATACTGGGGGGTAAATTACAGGAAGAGGCGGGAATGGTCATGAAGGCGATGCGTGAGATCATGAAGTTCGACCCGAATGTATCAAGGTACAGTGAGGAGGTCAGGGAGGTGCTTGAGGAGAACTCAAGGAAGTGGAGGCAGCGGAATAAGGACGAGAAAAATGCGGTGAGATTAAATTATGGTTTAGAAGTTTTATAGAGAGGTCAAGTAAGATTTTTCATGCCTCACTATCAAGCTTCTCTCAAGCAGACACTTTATGATGATGATGATGATCTCTCATCAAGGACGGCGGCATATGTCGAGTCGAGTCACAGAGTCACTTCACATGGCGACCTCTCGTATCACGGCGGAAACTGTGTCGAGGCGAGTCACATCACATGGCGACCTCTCGCATCACGGCGGAAACTGTAGAGTCGAGGCGAGTCGAGGCAAAGATAACAAACAACACTTGGATGAGAACCGTCTCACATTAACATATAACAAGCGGCGGAGCCCCTTTCACCTCCCCACAGCGGAGCGACTGGGGGCGACCGGAGGGGAGCCCCCACAAAAGGGTCCGCGAGGAACCGAGCGGGTGGGCGACCGGAGGGGAGCCCACAGTTCACATCAAGCTTGGAAGAAGCGGTATCGGAGGACACAAGCAAACGGCGGAAAACTGTTGCATCCACACATCAGTCCGTCCGTCCATTCATGACTAATACACGGATGCGGTGGCGGATCATCGTCATCGAATGAAGTGTAAACAACCATTTTTAAGCACAGCACACTTCACAAACGAATGAGTTCCTTTGACGAAATCAATGAAGATGTATTGGAGATCATTCTAGCCAATGCGATTTCGAACGAATCACACCTCAAACAAGTGCCTCTCGTCTGCGAAAAGTGGAGATGCGTCACACCCCGGTGTGTCACAAGGATCCACCTAAGACATGATTCATTATTAAATTATTATTATTATCCTCGTTTTATACAGATTATAATCTTTTCAAATCAGGCCATTGGATAGTATTTGTGTATAAAGATACTTGTGGATATATTACCACCATCTATTATTTACAATCATAATTTTTTATGATAATGATTTCATCGGAAATAAATAACCACATCTCGAGACGGCTCAAATGCCTAGAACACAAGTGGGAGTGGAGTTCATTGAGTTATAACTCATCTTTAACGTGGGACATTATCGAATGCAATCCAGACAAAACTTGGGACTGGTATTGGATCAGCAAAAACCCATGCATCAAATGGGAGATTGTCATTACAAACCCTGACAAACCATGGGACTGGCGTGGTTTGAGCGCAAACCCATATATCACATGGGAGATTATACGAGATAATCCGAACAAACCATGGGACTGGTTTAGGATCAGCACAAACCCCAATATCACATGGGAGATTATACAAGCCAACCCCGACAAACCGTGGAATTGGTATTGGATCAGCAGAAAACCCAACATCACATGGGATATTATCGAAGCATACCCAGACAAACCATGGGACTGGGACTGGATCAGCATAAAACCCGCCATCACGGTGGATATTGTCAGAGCCAACCCCGACAAACCATGGGACTGGTGTGGATTAGGCGCAAACCCCAATATCACATGGGATATTATACAAGCCTACCCAGACAAACCGTGGAACTGGGACTGGATCAGCAGAAACCCCAATATCACATGGGATATAATCCAGTCCAAACCCGACAAACAATGGGACTGGTTCGGATTGAGCAGAAACCCCAACATCACGTGGGATATTATTGAAGCCTACCCAGACAAACAATGGGACTGGGACTGGATCAGTAGAAAACCCACCATCACATGGGATATTGTCCAAGCCAATCCCGACAAACCATGGGACTGGTGTGGATTAAGCGCAAACCCATATATCACATGGGATATTATCGAATACAACCCAGACAAACCGTGGAATTGGAACTGGATCAGCAGAAAACCCACCATCACATGGGATATAATCGAAGCTTACCCTGACAAACAATGGGACTGGTTTGGATTGAGCAGAAACCCCAATATCACATGGGATATTGTAAAAGCCAACCCAGACAAACCTTGGTGTTGGTATGAATTGAGCACTAACCCCAATATATTGCTATCTTCCCTAGACATATGTGATATCATACGCAGATACATGGCAGTAAGAACTATACAAAAAATATGGCGACATGTCAATACAAACCCGAGTTATGTTGTATGTCAACGCAGACTCTATAGGGAATATAATGGATTTGGGTGTATTTGTATGTCAACACAGACTCTATAGGGAATATAATTTCGTCAGAGGTGTTTATGTGAACACGTTTAAAATAGGGATGATTGATTGATGGATTGATGATTCTTCTTATTTTTTGTTGAAATAATTGTTGTTCCCAAGATGGAGAGTCTTTTCAGAGGTGTTCATGTGAACACGTTGAAAATAGGGATTGATTGATTGATGATTCTTATTTTTTGTTGAAATAATTGTTGTTCCCAAGATGGAGAGTCTTTTCAGAGGTGTTCATGTGAACACGTTTAAAATAAGTGTGGAGAGACATACACCTGCAAGAACTGTCAATTCACCTGCGACAGAGACATTGTGGGGGCAGCTGGCATCTTCCTGAAGGCTGTTCGAACAGAAAATCCCTGTTCGTAAAGGACAGCATCCCCTGGGGAGTTGACCCCTATGATACCCCTATGGAGAATTCGTTGTCTTTCTTACTACATGTCCCCCGGGCCCCCGGATGTTTAGTAAGAAATTCATAGGTTCGAGGATATACGGGTAGCTTAAATTCAACGGGAGAGGAGAGAAGTAAACATTACATTATTTATTACATTGATTGCCGGAGCAGAGCGGAGCGGGGGCAGAGGATTTTTCTTTTTCTTTTGGTAATGTTATTGGGTGGATCGAGTGCATCATGGAGTACATGAAACAGATTCCGACTCGTGCATTGTTACTGGCGGGTGTGAGCAGTGAGAATACAGATATCTTGGAAAATGCTTGGAATAGATGTCCGGACGATGTGGCTATTGCAAACGCCTTGCAAGTCGTGTGTGAGACGGGGCAAACAGGGATGGTGATCGACATGTTGAGGCGAGGCGCCCGGATCGGGAAAGAATCAGTCTGGGCTGCATGTCGATCGGGGAAATGGGATACGATAAAGGAATTGATTGAAGGCGGGGCCAATATTACAGATGTCGAGATGGACATGCTACGAAGGTATGGGCACACCATGGTCATTCAAAGACTTGTTGAGCTGCAATTGCCTCGTTCAGCTCCTGCTGTGCGTCTGCAAGCTGAGAGCTGACAACGCCCTCACGTGCTTTCCAATATTCCAATTCGAAACACTTGCGGGAGTATGACGTAGTGGCAGAAGATACGCACTCCACAATCATGCAACCAATGTGTTTGAGCTCAAGCCCCAACGTCTTGACGCGGGTCTCCGCGCGAATGGTGGCAAGCATTGCTTGGTCCATCTGTGAAGCATGAGGCAGTATTTGTGGGAATCGGAGACAAGTGTTGTCATCCTTAAAACACATGGGTTGAACGCAGAGCCACCGGGATGGGTCGGTGAACCCCACCAATGCATTACGGGATGCAATGCGGCAAGCCCATGCAGCCACGGGAGTCCCCCATAAGTGTAGCTCATGCAGCAAGGAACACCCTAACGCAGGCCAAGGCGACCCATGCAGTCCGTTCAGTCCGTAGCAACCGCGTGCAAAGAGCATCGTCTACGGGGGGTAGGCATCCAACAACATTGATGTCCCACAAATTGCGTCTCCGACTGTATTAAAGGATGACTGAAGGACACGATCAGGATCTGACTTGTTTACACTCGTTTTGAGGGCGTCAGGGGCGCGCGCGATGGACACGTGGCTTCTCAAGCAGACTTCAGCGATCTGACCTGCTTACACGCGTGATTTGGGAGAGAGGAACACGCGTAGAAGCTGAACGGATTACGCATGCATATCGAAGCATGGAGTGGAGCAGGGGAAGTCAGCTCATGACTCACTCCCTCGCACATTAAAGGGGTCCTGAAGGACACGTGTCGGATCTGAATTGTTTACACTCGTGGGACGCGTGCTGGACACGTGTATTAGCAGCAGACTTCTGCTTGGCAAATATGTCGGAATTATTACAGAGGATGCGCGGGACCCACGGAGTGGGGCAGTGGAATTCACCTGATGACTCACGGAGAACACGGGAAGGATCTGACCTGCTTGCATAACGTGGTTAGAGATTTTGACCCAAATTTCTAAAATCGGATTACACCATGCGTGTTCCCCCTAATGGGGTGATACCGACGCGTATCTAACACAAATCAGATGTACATCTAACACAAATCTAAGTCGGATCTATCCTAAAACTGTCTGTACGGGGCGAATTCTGGTTTTTCGTTCGGCGCATCGAATGAGTCGCAGTTCGATAGAGAGAGATTATAATTCGAACACTGTAAACTGTACAGATTTTCAATTGTTTACACTCGTTTTTCGAGGCGCATGCGGAACACGTGTCGTCTCAAGCAGGCTTCTGCTTGACAACTATATCGGGATTGTGAAGATGAAACCGCGGTCCCCACGGAGTGGGGCAGTGGAATTGAGCTGCTGACTCACTCCCACGCATACTCGAGGCGCATGCGGAACACGTGTCGTGTCAAGCAGGCTTCTGCTTGACAACTATATCGGGGTTGTGAAGATGAAACCGCGGTCCCCACGGAGTGGGGCAGTGGAATTGAGCTGCTGACTCACTCCCACGCATATAAAAGGGAGTCTGAAGACCACGTGTCGTGTCAAGCAGGCTTCTGCTTGACAACTATATCGGGATCGTGAAGGGGGAAACCGCGGGCCTGGATTGAGCTGCTGACTCACTCCCATGCATATTAAATATCGGTGGAATTCAGATGATGACTCACTGCTTTATCAAAAGGTAGGGAAGTAGGTTTAGTAATACCTATTTAGATAAAGTAGTAATATTATATATAGTATATATAGAGGACTTTGCCCAAACGGGCAATACCTCACCTACTTGCCTACCGGATGAGGAAGACTCACTCGCACCCATTTTGAAAACCATGTTTCGCAACCAGTAAAAATTGGCCGGGAGGCAGGAACGCTCATTATTTCCTTATACCCATAATCAACTTTTCAAAATAAAAGGTGTCCCACAATCAAATGTCCCTAGCTGTATGCATGGAAATGAACATGGCATTGCATTTCACTACTTCCATTCAGGATAGTGGCCAGGATAGTGGCTACTTCCATTTCACTACTTCCATTCAGGATAGTGGACTCCCACATAGTCAGAAACCAATCGTAAAGCCAATTTTCTAACGGCAATGTCGTACATTTATTTCCATCTGATATACGTTTCATTTTACTATGCATGAGGCTGCCGTTGGTTGTATTGAAACCCGCTTGGGATTACATCTTTATCATACATGAGATGTGCCATGGGCTGGCATTCACTTTATTCCAGGTATGCCGCCCAAGTCCGACCAACGGTTCTACATCGTTTATTGGGAGAAGGCTGCTGATGGGCACACCCATATGGAGACACACGCCACACCATACCAAGATAAGGTCTTTAATGATTCTATTTCAGCTGGCTTGTGTGTGAAGGATCTTCAGGCTTCTGATCTCGGTAGCCGCATGCAGTTCTCGGTGTACGTTGTACCACTACGTTAGTGGAGCCATGCGATGTGAGGAAAATGAGATGTGCGGAAAATGATGCTGAAGCACCTGTTGGTGATGTTTGATACACTGCTGGTATTCGTCGTATTTGTTGACTTCATGCTCCATGTGTAACCATGGCCCTTTACCACTTCCTCTATCCTCAAATTCTTGGACCACAAGTGGTACGCTCCATTTCCATAATCGATCCCATTGAGTAGGTGTCATGAATAATGTAAGTTTTATGATTTGCGGTGCACTTTGATCATTAGTAAGGTCTGTTTGGACTGGACTTTCGACCAAGTTGTTGCTGTCCATCAATTGAGTCATTTACTACTCCGTAACAGAATAAACCGAGCAAAATAGCCGTGTGGCCTAAACCTGCAGGTCGTTGCTCAAGAGCAACGTTGGGGGGTGCAAAAGGTTGGAGAGGTTGCAACGTCTCCCACTGACTTCAGTCGTTTTTTTAACAAATCCCCGGGGCGAATCCCTTGAATAGTCACAAAATGCCCAAGTGCCTCAACGACTGCCAATCGTGGGATGCCGATCGTGGGATGCCAATCCATGCACACACCACCACACAAAGCGGCGGAGCCCCTTTCACCTCCCCACAGCGGAGCGACCAGGGGCGACCGGAGGGGAGCCCCCACAAAGGAGTCCGCGAGGAACCGAGCGGGTGGGCGAACGGAGGGGAGCCAACAGTACAGTTCACATCAAGCATGAGACACACGAATGGATTGATTCATTGCACCGCCTGGGGGGATCAATCATCATGGATGTTCATGGATGACCCCGCATTGCACAACATCAACAAAGACCCCGTGTTCTTTTGGGCCCCGGTACAGGAAAAGAGGCGATCGCTGAAGTGCGGCTGGTCCTCACATGGCGACTGACCACTCATTGCATCATGGCGGAACCTGTGTCGACTCGAGGCGAGGCGAGGCGATGAGATGAGAGTCGAGTCACATCACAGAGCGACTTTCGCATCACGACGGAACATGATGTGTCGAGTCGAGTCACACGGCGACTTCTCGCATCACATGGCGGAACCGTGTCGAGTCGAGTCGAGTCACATCACATGGCGGAACCTGTGTCGAGTCGAGTCGAGTCACACGGCGACTTCTCGCATCACATGGCGGAACCTGTTGAGCACGCGTGGGGGTACATAGGAGGATAAGAGCTGCATTGTGTAGAGTATAGAATGACAGATTACGCTTCGCTCATCACTGCGTTAGGCACGTCCAACTTGATTTGCACTGGGGTCAAAGATGTCCATTTTGGAGATCTTCAGGCTGAGGCGAGTCCAGGTGATCACCTGATGGTAAAGATGCCAAATGACCCGATTTGTCACGAGGGCATCTACTACAATCACAAGTACGTTATCGATAACATGCCCAGTGGTGGCGTGGGCTTGAGGAAACTGACTTCGTTTGCTCCAACAGGCCATGAGCGACTCGTCGTCGTCAAATACGAGCGAGATTCAGAAGAAGAACTTCTCCGCAGCTTGCAAAGAGCCGAGGCTTTGAAAGAGTTCTGCAAAACCAACCCACATGACTTCCACAGCAGCTATGATGTGCTGCTAAACAACTGTCAGCACTTCGCATCTCTGTGTCGCACTGGCAGGTGCGAAAGAATACCAGACGTCATTTTTGGCAATCCGCTTTTATTTCCCCCATCAAAACTTCAACAACTACTTTCGCATGTGCAGGCGTGAAAGCTGGCAATTGAAGGCTGCTGCCGAGGCTGTGTTGGAAATATTCGCATCTGCAACCAAGAATATTGCTCAATCTAAGGTTAAATTGTCATGATTCACAAGTTCGACCATTGCTATGGATGGTGGTAGCCAATATGCCATGTGAATTGCGGTGTCTTCCCTCCAAACTGCAAACACTCTCCACTTATACACTCGCTCCACCCACCCATGTCAAACGAACGAGATCCGCACATTTTGAAGACGCAGCCTATTTTGTTCGCATGGGCTGATATGCATCAGGGCGTGTCCCCACTAATCACAATGTGATTACCACCGACATTGATGGCTGTAGAAAGGACATCGACAGTGCTTAAGCGCACGAGCTCCCTCTCTTCGACATGTGCGACCCAATCAGGAAACTTGTATTTATCGCCATGGCAGTAGCAACGGTCCCCGCTGGAGCACCGGTTCTTGCACTGTCTGTCTGTCCCCGCGCCGGATGCGAGCTTTGCACCTTGTAAGCAGGCCAAATACAGTGTCAACGTCCGCTGCCGGGATGGGCACCTGCAGGCGGTCTCCCGGGCCGTGCCATGGCCCCCCCTCTGCGCACACAGCATCCACGCCGTCCGCCATCGCATCTGTGAACACGAACCATGCGTCTCTAGAAGACCTCCCACACTTTATAAATTCCCAGAGACTCTTCCGTGGATCTCAACCTTCTACAGGTCATGCGTTCAAGTACACCCTAGGGTCACGCGAGTCCTAGAGGAGGCGGCTCTGCTCCCCAGCGACCTCCGTACGTACAGCACGACGGGTTTTGCAACGGATGTTGAGCGTTTTAAGGAGTCGCTGGGAGAAGGATTCAGCTGCAACGTTATGGGCGGCACTTCCGAGGTTCCAAAACGGGACCTGAGAGCCGCCATACAGCATCTCCTGCAGCCCGGCACGGATGTCGCAGTTCTGCTATTCTGTGGCCATGGGACGTGGAGTGGTTCAACGCAACATGGTGCCCTTGTCTGTTCGTTTGGGCAGCAGATTACAGCACAGGAGATCGAGGACATCGTAGCACAGCAAGGGTTCACCGGAACGTTTGTTCGTGTGCTGAACATGTGCGAGGAAGGTTCAACGCACCACGCATCTAGCAGTATTGCAGAAGCATCAATTCCCTATTCGATTGCTGACTACAATGGTGTCATTATTGCAGCGTCCACCATGTTTGGAATGGCCCGGGGCGGAGCAGGAGGCAGCGAGTTCATGGACGCGTGGGTGGCAGTGGGACAGCTTCCGACTTATCACAAACTGGGAACAGTGCTCAAGGAGCATTGCCCCAACGTACGCGTGACCATGCAGAACATGAACAGCAAGGACGGTGTATTTGGTCATCCTGCAAAGGAGGTGGTGTGTGTGAGCAATGACAATATATGTTTTGGCTGCGCATGTCAGTATTGTGAATGCTGCTGATTGCAGGTGCCATTGGACGAGCGACCTCCATCATCGCATCAAGGACGGCGGAACATGCGGCTTCTCCACGTGCCACACTGCGGAACATGCGGCTTCCCTAAACCCGAAACCCGGCTTTCGTCGCTTATAAAACTAGATGCATAATGGAAATGAAAGAGATTTGCGCAGTCAATCAATCGCTAGATTACAGGATAATCAATCAATCGTACGCTTGCTGTCTGTCTGTCTGTCTGTCTGTCGCCAGAAGCCAAACAGGTGACCATTTGAGTTCAACATGTCGCATGCATTGGGATGGATGCTAGCAAGTTTCCATGATAGGCGCAGGGAACTAAACCAAATGCGTCTCCCTCCACACCATGCAGGGAAATGCCGAGTGCGAAGTTCGAGAATTGTAAAGGTATGAGGAATTACTGCTTTGAAGGCCGATGCAAGAATTGTGGAAGGCAAATCGTCGGGCACACAATCAGGACCAGCAGGAATGATGATGATCATGTCACCAACAGGAATGAGCCTACAGTGAATTAGCTAGATTAGCTAAGCTAGACCATGCAGAGCTACCAAAGCTGCTGCGAATGCAGGCAGATGGTGATCAAGTGCGGCATCGAAGCTCATATCTAGGGACAGTTGATGATTACATTGTACTTTTTTGAAGGATTATGAAAAGTTGACCAAGTCAACAAGATTTTGTAACCGATATTGTCAATACAGAGACGGTGTGTCTTGTGACTCTGTGTCTTCAGGATATAGCCCCTACTCCCATCTCAGACTCCCAAAGCAACAACCTCTCGCATCACATGACGGCGGAACCTGTATATAGTCGAAGTCACATCACATGGCGACCTCTCGTATCACGGCGGAAACTGTCGAGGCCAAAGAAATATTGCAAACTGGAAGTTGTGGTAGGACGCACAATTGATTACAAGCTGACAGGTTCTTTACAGAACGCAGTGTCGAGCGAAGTGTAGAAGATAAACACATACAAGAGGATTTTGGGGGACTCGGCATATTATGTAACATAATTCCCTTGTCCGAGTGTACTTAAGCGCTGGACCCACTAACAAGAAAATGGGCTACAAGCCAGATCTTATGAAAGTGCGTCCTTCCTCTGCTTTCTTTCTGGCCCCTGATCATAGCATGGAACATCGCTCTGATCACAACGGCTTTCCCCTGCAGAAAGTTTGGCAATTGGCGGGGCCTGTGCTGGTTGCACACGCATCAATCGAAGAGGAACTGGTGGGCAAGTCACCGGAGGCAAAGGACGCAGTCCGGTCGAGGACATGGTGGAAAGTTATGGAGACAACCAGGCACCTTCTAGCTCACCCTTCTATCACAGACACGGATGACATTCTGAAGATTGTGTTGGTGAACCTGCGTGCTTTGTTGTATGCTGCCCGAGTGGACATCACCACCCACCGAAAGTGGAAGTTCCTCGACTATGAGACAACCGTGAGCTTCAAAGAGCCCGGAGGCACCGGAGAGAAGAAGAAGAAGATATGGGTTGACAAGATCATCACGGTCCTCCTGTCATCCCTCAACAACTGCACTGTTAGCGAGTTGCGCAACGACTTTGACAACACGACTGGTGAACATCAGGCACTTTTGAAGAGATGCCGACTGATATTTGGCCATGTGGCTTTTCGGCTGAAGGCTAGGGATGATGATGCATGGAAGGTTGCTGCAAGCGAGTTCAAAGTATTGTAGGAGTGGAAAACGGGGCGAAACCCTAAACTCTCATGGCTGTTACAGTACCCGCTCGCTTGAAGTGCCATCAATGCCATCTTTGTCACCGTCTTCGTCATCGGTGTCGTCCGAAACATGTATGTATGAGGGCAACACCGCTTCCAAGAGCGGCCGCATGCCAGCCCACACTCCGCCCGCATTGGAGATGGCGCATGTCTCTGTGTCATAGCCGCACAAAGCCTTGTACACCAGCCGGCTTCTCCAAGAGTCATACAATAATGTATTTAGAGGAGAGTCCCTAGCTCCGATGTCATGAAGGAGCAAATAGCACATCAGGGCCTCATTGGGCGATGTGCTGCTGCTCCCTGAGTGGGCATGAAGCGCTTCGCACACCAAACGCATGGAATTGCTCGATGGGGGACAAGTTGAGGGAAATTAAGGGGAAACTGGTTCAACCATCCGCCACCTTCGTCGCCGTTGTTTGCGTGTTACTCCCCCTGATCTCAAGTGTCGCAAGCTCGTACATTGGACACCTTAAGTGTCTCAACTCTTCAACCTTGGCATTCAGCGCCTTGATTTCCATGCGTTGAGTTGGATACAGTGAAAAATGAAGCCCGTGCACATGTTTCTTCCCCTTCCTAGTTGTTGACATAGAGGAAACAATTCGGGTAAAGGGATGGTGGTGCTAGTCAGCATAAAGACCAACATCGTGTCCTGAGAAAGTCCACTCCTCCGGAAGAAACTTGTTTCGGTCCACATTGTAGCACTCAGAATCCGGGGCCCTGCGTTGATAGTACGCATGTGCTGCCGTGCCCAACAAATCAATTGGGGCAAAGAAGCTCACGCCAACCATGCTCTCCCCTCGATAGTAGGCAGTGGCGGCTGAACCACGAAATCTATGTCATCATCTGCCAACATGTAGTCATGAGATTTGAGGGGGGCACAGAAGCGGTGTGATAGGGCAAGCGTTCGCTTCCGGCCTGCAGTTTGGTGCACTCCAACGACGAAGGATCTACCACAACCTTTCTCGCATACATGAATGATTTGGACTTCATAACCAATATTTTAAGAACTTTCCATTTCCAGCAAAACCATGTCACAGTTAAGTCATTGGTGATGGCATCTAATAGGCTCAGGCTTCGGACGGGTTTCGTGTTTTTTTCCATCAACACACGTAATTCTCGTTCTTCTTCTTGTAACATTTCGACCTTTCATATCAAGGAAGATTCCTTTATATTCCAACTCATGTCTATGTCTCCACCAAGACCATCACGAATGAGTCGCAGTTCGATAGAGAGAGATATAATTCGAACACTGTAAACTGTACAGATTTTCAATTGTTTACACTCGTTTTCGGGCGCATGTGGAACACGTGTGTCTCAAGCTGGCTTTGCTTGACAACTCTATCGGGATTGTGAAGGGGGAAACCGCGGTCCCCACGGAGTGGGGCAACGGAATTGAGCTGCGACTCACTCCCACGCATACTAAGGGGGGTCTGAAGACCACGTGTCGTCTCAAGCAGGCTCCAGCTTGACAACACGGTGGAATCCGCAAAGGGGAGCGGGTCCGCGGAGCGGGACAGTGGAATTCAGTGATGACTGTCTGATCACATGCATGGGGCGAAATCGATGAGGAGGCCGCAGAGAAGCTATGGGAGACGGTGGGAAGACCCGACTATGACGGGCCGAAGCTGACAATGAAGTCGGTGGTCAAGTGGGCTTGCGAGGACGACCCGCGCGGGTACGCTGTGTACAGAGCATCTTCGATTCCAAAAATAATACGGGACAGTTGGGACAAGGGAGACCGCGGCCTGGGGCAGATTGTGCACTTTCGCTACAAGAGACTGTGAAGAAGACTGGTCACAGGGACTACTACATATTCGATGAGGACACGTGCAGGTGAAATTAAAATTGTAAATTATTTTTATTAATTTTTCGATTTTCGAGGCCCCTTTCACCTCCCACAGCGGAGAGGATCCAGTGGACAGTCGGACATCCATCGCATGCCGCAGTGGACTTCGCACACGCATTTTAACCCTAAACCCGTGTGTGGGTTTAGATACCCCAACGGAGTATAAATTCTGGGACAAATCCATTTCCTTACATTTTCTCAATCATCATCACGAAATATCCACTTGATAAGCAGGTCACGTCGGAGGACGATGAGGAGGAGATTGTGATGCACACTCGGACGGTATGACGCGCTTAGATGGACCTCGTGGTTTTGATCATGCGCCGAGCAGGCAGTTGGCAAAAGGACGGGTGTGGATGCACGCGGGATCATCAGTCGAGCCATGCATGCTTTCGCGGATGACGCTGCATGTGAAGCACAGGCGCTAGTGGACAGAGTGATCATCTCAATCAGAACCCCATGAGGATAGCGTGTAAGGCCGGGCGAGCCGACGTCGTCCGCATATTGCTAAAAGATCACCACGACTCCGGGCTTGGAGTACGCCGCTGATGGAGGCCATGTGGATCTGTGCAAGCTTCTTATGGATCTGGAGTTTGCAGGCGAGGCACTGCGCCAGGCAGATGCAATAATGGCCAGGCACTGAGTGTCGCTGCTAGGGAGGTCATGTGGATGTCTGCAAGGTTCTGATGAATCCTGAGTTCGCTGGCGAGAAGCACGTGCCAAAGCTTATACATACTACAGCTACGCACGAGTGCCGCCGCTATTGGAGGCCATCTCGATGTCTGCAAGGTTCTGATGAATCCTGAGTTCACAGGCGAGGAGTACCGTGCCAAGGAGATGCCAGTGAAAGCCAGTCACTGAGGTTAGCCGCTGGGGAGGCTATCTGGATGTCTGCAAGATTCTGATGAATCCTGAGTTCGCGGGCGAGGAGCACCGGGTCAAGGCAAATGCCATTGACAGTATAGCACTGATGATCGCCGCTAGTGGAGGCCATCTCGATGTCTGCAAGATTCGATGAATCCGGAATTCGCGGGCGAGGAGCACCGAGCCAAGGCAGATGAAAATACAGTGATGCACTAAGTGCCGCCTCTGCGAGAGGATCTCGATGTCTGCAAGGTTCTGATGGATCCTGAGTTCGCAGGCGAGGAGCACCGAGCCAAAGCTGATTCATTATACGCAAGGCACAAGTGCCGCCGCTCGTGGAGGCCATTTGATGTCTGCAAGGTTCTGATGAATCCTGAGTTCGCGGCGAGGAGCACCGGCCAAGGCAGATGAAAACAACAGTGATGCACTAAGTGCCGCTCTGCGAGAGGCCATCTCGATGTCTGCAAGGTTCTGATGGATCCTGAGTTCGCAGGCGAGGAGCACCGAGCCAAAGCTGATTCATTATACAGCAAGGCACTAAGTGCCGCCGCTCGTGGAGGCCATCTCGATGTCTGCAAGATTCTGATGAATCGAGTTCGCGGGCGAGGAGCACCGGGCCAAGGCAGATGACTACAACAGTGATGCACTAAGTGCCGCCGCTCTGCGAGGCTATATCGATATCTGCAAGGTTCTGATGGATCCTTTGTTCGCGGCGAGAAGCACCGAGCCAAGGCAGATGACGACAACAGTCAGGCACTGAGTGCCGGCGCTAGGGAGGTCATGTGGATGTCTGCAAGATTCTGATGGATCCTTTGTTGCGGGCGAGGAGCACCGAGCCAAGGCAGATGACGACAACAGTCAGGCACTGAGTGTCGGCGCTAAGGGAGGTCATGTGGATGTCTGCAAGATTCTGATGGATCCTTTGTTCGCGGGAGAGAGGCACCGGGCCAAGGCAGATGGAAACAACAGTGATGCACTAAGTGCCGCCTCTGCGAGAGGCCATCTCGATGTTTGCAAGGTTCTGATGGATTCTTTGTTACACTCGACAGGCGGAGGACCACGTGCCAAAGCAGATGACATTAATAGCCATGTTTGTTCGTGAAAGATTCTCTACATTTATAGTTATTTACGTGTCCTCATGTGCAGACACATGTTTCAGAGTCTGTTTTTGTTAAAGATTCTCTACATTTCGACAGTTATTTTACGTGTCGGAGGGGAGCCCCACTTAACATTAACACTCGACGGAATACTAAAATGAAACCGGAGTGTACGGTACACCTTGCGGTGTAACCTAATGTTGTCGCGACCACCGGAGGGGGACCGAGTGTGTCTACAACAATACGAGTTTTTATTCATCAACAACAACAGGCTGCTGTGGGCAAATGGAAGAGGTCGTCCTAGAACCATCAATTCCATGCAGTGCAGCCTTGCGATTGTGAGAGCAGAAAGAGCGATCCGGTCCGAGTAAATGCATGTTCTGGAGAGAATCGCAGTCCTCGTACTCTGGGTACCGCTCGATCGATTTTTGAGAATCGACAAGGGAAGTGGCGAAGCCACCCTCCTGTGCTTCTCTTGTGCGCTTTACGTTTATTGTACAACCTTACCCTAAGTGGTCGCAATCAGCGACCTTTGGCATCGTTTTCGATTTAGTGTGACCAAAACGTTCACCACAACCTAAGATTCACGTCTGCTGAACAAACACTTGGGATCTTGTAAACACGTTCTTTTTCTTTACCCGTCTCCCACGACATAAGAGTCGTTTTGAACTCATCTGTCACAGAAACGTCCTCTTTGAAAATTCTTTACACGATGCGAACATGGCCCCAGTGGGAACTGCAACTCTCCAGGTCCAGTAGTTCAGTTTCGTGATGGCAGATCGTAGGCCACGCAAATTCATACCAGGAGTTCTTTCATCTGCACCGTGATACCCGCCCAGAAAGAGTCTTTGACCTTTCGTTTTCCGATGTAACGCTGCAAGTTGTCACGGGATTCTCGGCGTCGCAAAGCCAATCTCCACACTCGTCAGAAAACTTAGCGTTTGACAAGTACGCGGATATCTTATCCGTCCTCGATGTACTCAAAGCTGCTCCATTTTCACGCAGAGACTCCCACATAGGAATCATGTCAGCAAAACGCAGTTCCTTCTGCCTTGTCTGCTTCTTGATACCCGACTTGTGGTAAAAATGCACCACGTGTCAGCTCCTGTCTTATTTTATCGTTGCCAAATACGTTACCGTAGCGATGTTGCTCCGTCTGGGTCCACACCCAGGACGACGATACCCATATCGGGCAATATCGTTTTAAGGAGCCGTCGTATTTTTCTGCGATCTTGATACTTCTTCTTTACGAGGCTTCTTACAGGTCTTCTTCAAATCTGAGACAAGGACTGTACTGTCTTGCGTGTACGCATGCTCAAAGAGACTCCGTCAGTACAGATGCTGCAGTCGAAAACCCACCCATTCTTGACAGGTGGTTTTCTGAAGAAGGAACCTGCGACTGTTTTTCGGGCGTTCACAAGCGTGTCATACAAACCCTTTGCATGTCTGTACTCGTCAGTAGCCTTGATATCCTAACATCATCATCGTACTGCTTCAGGACCGACTTGTATGCATCCCATTCACCAGGACCACATGATTTTTTTCTTCTTGTGCAGGCCTCTGGGGCAACATGAAGCTTTCGGGATTCTTTACATGTTCCCACTTGGAAAGCTCAACGATGTTCTGGTCATTGGGGAACATGTGCCTGAACAGGTTCACGAGGGTCTTCAGGTCAAGGCGAACATGCACCCGTTGGACATTGAAGATGGGCATCAATCGGATACGACGTGCATCCATATCCTCCAACCGTGTCTGTATCCAATAATTAAACCGGACCATGGTCGGAAGTGTCTTTGCCATAGTTATCATAAACTCGACTTCCATCTGGAACACTCAGCATCTCCCTAACTTCATTGACGTACTCTTGAACAGACTCTGGCCATCCCTCCATGTTTTGGACTTCTTGCTGAATAGCCTGCATTACGTCGTATCCCGAATGATCTTCGATGTGTCCAGCGTCTTCGGGGCATTTAATTTATTTAAAGTGGTGGAAGTGAGTCTGGCCAGACGTGGTATCAAAGGACCCATGCGTTGTTTGACACGACAGTGCTCAATGTGTGACCTGCATAGTTCAATACCTGATCGAAATAGATCGGATAAGACTTGATGTAGTCAGCGTCGTCATTACCAATTACATCGCCGATGGAGTCCTTCACAGCTTCGTACGATATCTTGCTTTCCTCATCAGGGAAGATTCCGTTACCCCGATACGGAGCAATCTTCCAGTAGGTATCTTTCATGTTGTACAGGTCTGGAATATCCAGACCTTTCTCTAATAGACTCGTGATGTGGAAAGTCAGCACAAGACTGGCGCCGCGTAAACATGCGGCTCACACATTGACGAGCTGGTCCACATGCTCCCTAAACTTACCGAATTCTTCATCGTCAAGACTCATTGCCTTCTTAGGGGCATTTCACGACACACATCTTTTCCACCGTCTTGTATTCTGGAGGGGGTCTGGCGATGAGACATTGTCTTCGCATAAAACGGACAAATCGTCCTTCTTGTCCTTTGATGAGTATGCTACTTCGGCCAATTGTTAGTAGCTCCTTCAATTTAGCGACTGTCGGAGGTTTCGTTGCCATCTTACATAATTTTACACACAAGAACTCTTTATACAAACATCACATACGTGTTCCATACGTGGTCAAAACAACCCATAATGATTTTATCAGTGAGGTTGTGAATGCTAAGGAAATCATATCAGACACGTGCGTCTTTTATCGATTCATTCATTCGTAAACACAGAAGTTTTGAACACACACAAGTCAGCGACCATTCTTAACGCCAATTTTCTATCGTATTTCCATGATATATGTTTCATTTTTAGTTCCGCCAACTGTAGACACACACCATACTGCTTACACAATGATGATGTGTACGTTGTTTGTAAAGATTCACTGTAACACTTGGGCTTATATCACTGTAAGCTTGAGCTAAACCGACTCAAGCATTACATGACGGCGGAAACTGTGTCGAGTCGAGTCGAGTCACATCACATGGCGACCTCTCATTACATGACGCGGCGGAAACTGTCACAACTCGCATCAGGCGGAACCTGTGTCGACACACACTCACACTCACCAAGGAGGCTTTCTCAAGCGACCCCAGTCCGTTGACTAACTGTCTTCAGGGATTGATACAATCTAAAAAGTACACGTCATCCTCCATTCATCCTCACAATACTGTACAAGGCGGCGTATCAACAACCGCAGTACTCAAACGAACGCGTTGTATCAAGCGGCTTGGAAATGGAAAAAACGTTGAGATCACCTACGTGCGGGAGATTTAGCTTCGTAATAGCATGGATCGATACAGAATACACAACTGCACGAAAAACATAACAGCAAGAGCTCCCGAATGCCCTTTTCCTGAGCGGAAGATACCGAATAGTCTTACGTAATCGTCCATGTATTCCCATGTGTTTGCCGTGTACGTATTTTCTATCTCTACAATCTTCTTCAATCGAGCAGCATTCTGGGCGTACTCAATTTTGGCACCAGATAATAGGTGGATTGTCGTTCCGTCAAACGTGAACATAGTCTTATTCATCAAGTTCGATGCTTGCATGTAGTAGAATGTCTCTTTGTACAGGTCGAGTATTTCTAAACATTTCTTGGCGTCATTCTCATTATCGAATACACACCGTTCATGTAAAATAAATGTTTGCCATTCCACCTACTGCCTGAAACTGTGAAACACGCATACATGCTGGTATCCAATTTCTTGAAGTTATCCATTGTTCTGTTTTACACAGAAGAGATAGGGTGCGCAAAGCAATATACTATACATAGTCTTGATTTCTTATATTCATGGGCGTTCCTGACTCCCGGTCGATTTTGACTAGTTGGCGAAACATGGTATGGAGCGGATTTGTGATTCCTCGATCATGTAACTTCAAAAAAAACGACCGGAGACAAGAACGCCCATTATGGTTAAAACTTGAGATCGAGATGAAATGGAAGGACTTGTACTTCAAGGAGGGGCGACACGTGTGACGCACCTCCTCGACTTCTGCGTGACCGTCCTTCGCAGCTCCCACAAGGCCTGCTGTTGACAGAGTTCGCCAGGGCCCTGAACTCAAGTCAGCCACCTCTGGATCCATCGCAGCTTGCAGACATCTGCGTGACCTTCCTTGGCAGCTGCCCACAAGGCCCTGCTGTTGACAGAGTTCGCCAGGGCCTGAACTCAAGTCCAGCCACCGCTGGATCCATGAGCAGCTTGCGACATCTGCGTGACTGCATTGGCACCCACAAACAAGGTCCAGCTGTCGCTAGAGTTCGCCCGGGCCCTGTACTTGAGTCCAGACCATGGATCCATCAGCAGCTTGCAGACATCTGCGTGGCCTTCTTTGGCAGCGCCCACAATGCTCTGCTGTCGCTAGAGTTCGCCGGGCCCTGAACTCAAGTCCAGCCACCACTGGATCCATTAGCAACTTGCAGACATCGGCGTGACCTTCATTGGCAGCCGCCCCCCACAGGCCCTGTGTCTCTAGAGTTCGCCAGGGCCTGAACTCAATTCCAGCCACTCTGGATCCATCAGCAGCTTGCAGACATCTGCGTGACCGCATGGCAGCCGCACACAATGCCCAGCTGTCGTCGGAGTTTGCCCGGGCCTGAACTCAACTCCAGCCACCTCTGGATCCATCAGCAGTTGCAGACATCTGCGTGACCTGATTGGCAGCACTCCACAAGGCCTGCGGTCGATTGAGTTTGCCGGGCCCTGAACTCAAGTCCAGCCACCTCTGGATCCATCAACATCTTGCAGACATCGCGTGACCTTCCTTGGCAGACGCCCACAATGCCCAGCTGTCGATTGAGTTAGCCTGGGCCCTGAACTCAAGTCCAGCCACCTCTGGATCCATCAGCAGCTTGCAGACATCTGCGTGACCTGCATGGCAGCCGCCCATAAGGCCCAGCTGTCTCAGAGTTCGCCAGGGCCATTTACTCAAGTCCAGCCACCTCTATCCATCAGCATCTTGCAGACATCTGCGTGGCCTTCTTTGGCAGCCGCCCACATGCTCTGCTGTCGTCAGAGTTCGCCAGGCCCTGAACTCAAGTCCAGCCACCACTGGATCCATTAGCAACTTGCAGACATCGGCGTGACCTTCATTGGCAGCCGCCACAAGGCCCTGCTGTTCTAGAGTTCGCCAGGGCCCTGAACTCAATTCCAGCCACCTCTGATCCATCAGCAATTTGCAGACATCTACTTGACCTTCATTGGCACACACAAACAAGGCCCTGCTGTCTCTAGAGTTCGCCAGGGCCCTGAACTCAAGTCCAGCCACCTCTGGATCCATGAGCAGCTTGCAGACATCTGCGGACCTGCATTGGCACCCACCAACAATGCCCAGCTGTCGCTAGAGTTCGCCTGGGCCCTGAACTCGAGTCCAGCCGCCACTGGATCCATCAGCAGCTTGCAGACATCGGCGTGACCTTCCTTGGCGGCCTCCCACAAGGCCCTGCTGTCGTAGAGTTCGCCTTGGCCCTGAACTCAAGTCCAGCCACCGCTGGATCCATCAGCAGCTTACAGACATCTGCGTGACCGGCCTTGGCACCCACATAGAGAGATTGTTTTCATTTTGGTGTCGCCCTAATTGTAGGGTCCCCTGAACCTGTACAAGAGATTGGACACCAAGCATACTGCTAGAAGTCGGCGCGCCCCCCTTTCGCATCATCTCTCCAACGAGCTGTGGTGGTTTGATCGTCCGGCAAGGGGCAATCCTGAAAATCTTTGTGCAGAGTTTTGCACACTAATACAATCTGGGGGTTGGAAGAGAATAGGGCAATACGATCAAGAATGTCACAGGGAACCGACGTTAGGAATGGAAACGAGGATCGAGTGTGAGATTGCATTTCGATGAACATGTGTATATTCATGCAGCGCACAGGATGGATATAATAAATAATGAGTTGGGATAAACCCTATAAACCCTCTTGGGAAAAAACATGGCTCTAAGACCGGTAGGGTATGGTGTTCGAACTATGTAAAAAGAGCGAAGGTAGCGATGGAGATTAAGTAGTTAGAGGGGGGGGGGGGGGGGATTGTCATCATTGTTTATAAATTCTGATGATTGTTTCTTAAGTACAGGGTTTCAGTACGTAGAATCGCGAGTGCACCGCTTGAAAGTTGAAAGTCGAAAGTCTAGTTTGCTCTCGAAGCTTCTGAGAAATTGTCGAGTCACCGGACAGGGAGAATTATCAAGCAGACTTCTGCTCGACAGAGCTATGTCGGAATTATGACAGGACACGCGGGCCCCACGGAGTGGGGCAATGGAATTGAGCTGCTGACTCACTCCCACACATACTAAAGGGGGTCTGAAGACCACGTGTCTTCTCAAGCAAGCGAACCCGGAGGCACATCACATCACATGGCGACCGACCTCTCGCATTACATGACGGCGGAACCTGTCGTGTCGAGTCGAGGCAAAGATAACAAACAACACTTGGATGAGAACGTTCTAACATTAAATAAACAAGCGGTTTGAAGCCCCTTTCACCTCCCCACAGGCGGGAGAGACCCGTGGAACACGTCGGACCCTCCATCTCGAACCGCAGCCGCAGTGGACTTCGCCACACGCATTTTAAACCCTAAACGTGTGTGGGTTAGAATACCCAAACGGAGTATTAAATTCGGGACAAATCCTTTTCTTAACATTTTATCACTCCATCACACGCAATATCCATTGATAAGCAGGTCACTTCGGAGGGACAAAGGACGAGAGGAGGAGATTGTGATGCACACTCGGACCGGTATGGACGCGCTTCAGATGGAACTCGTGGTTTTGATCATGCGCCGAGCAGGCAGTTGGAAGAAGGACGGGAACTGGATGCACGCAGGATTCATCAGTCGAGCCATGCATACTGCTTTCATGCTGCGTGCATGTTGAAGGAACAGGCGCTAGTGGACTACTGTGATCATGGCAGAAAACCCCATGAGGATAGCGTGTAAGGCAGCCGGGCGAGCCGACGTCGTCCGCATATTCTAAAAGATCACAACGACCATCGCGTCATTGTAGTACGGCCGCTGATGGAGGCCATGTGGATCTGTGCAAGCCTTCTTTAAATGGAGCGGAAGGTTGCATCGAGCCCACTGGCGCAAAGGCCAGATCCAATAAAGGCCCCAGGCACTGGTGTCCGCTGCTAAGGGAGGCATGTGGATGTCTGCAAGGGTTCTTGATGAATCCTGAAGTTCTCTGGCGAGAAGCACCGTGCCAAAAAGCTTAGTACATAAACTACTAACTACAAGCTACGCACTGAGTGCCGGCCGCTAATTTTGGAGGCCATCTCGATGTCCTGCCAAGGTTTCCTGATGATCCTGAGGTCACAGTCGAGAGTACCGTGCCCAGGCAATGCCAGTGAAAGCGTTCACTGAGGTTAGCCGCTTCGGCGGAGCTATCTGGATGTCTGCAAGATTCGATGAATCCTGAGTTCCGCGGGCCGAGAGCACCGGACCAAGGTGCAAATGGCCATTTTTGACAATCTAGCACTGATGAATCGCCCGCTAGTTGGAGGGCCCCATCTCGATGTCCTGGCCAAGATTCTGAGAATCCTGAGTTCCGCGGTGCCGAGGAGCACTCGTGCCAAGGCAGATGAAAACAACAGTGGAAGGCACTAAGTGCCACCCTCTGCGAGCGGCCCATCTCGATGTCGCAAGGTCCTGAAGTGATCCTTGAGTTTCCGCAGGCGAGGAGCACCGAGCCAAAGCTGATTCATTATAAACAGCAAGGCCACTGAAGTTTTTTTCCGCCGCTAGTGGAGGCCATCGTCGATTGTCTGCAAGAGGCTATGAATCTGATGTTTCGCGGGCGAGGAGGCACCGTGCCCAAGGCCAAAGATGAAAACAACAAGTGATGCACTTAAGTGCCCGCCGCTCGGCGAGGCTATATCGATAATCTGCAAGGTTCTAATGGATCCTGAGGTTCGCAGGCGTGGAGCCACCGAGCCCAAAGCTGAATTCATTATACAAGCAAGGCAACGGAGTTTCCCCCCCGCCGCTATGGAGGCCACCTCGATGCTGCAAAATTCTATGGATCCCTTTGTTCGCGGGGCGAGGAGCACCGGGCCCCAAGGCAGATGACTCCAACAGTGAATTGCACTAAGTGCCCCGCCGCCTCGGCGCGGCTATATCGATATCAAAATGCAAGGTTCTAATGGATCTTGAAGGTTTTGCAGGCGAGGAAGCACCGAGCCCAAGGCAGATGAACGACCAAACCAGTCCATGCAACTGAGTGCCGGCGCTAAGGGGGTCATGTTGGCTGTCCCTGCAAGATTTCTGCTGGATGATCCTTGGTTTTCGCGGGCGAAGGAGCATCGAGCCAAGGCCAGATGACAAACAGAGAGCACTGGTGGTCCTCCCTCTAAGGGAGGCTTATCTGGATTTCCTGCAAGGTTCTGATGGAATTCTTTTGTTACCAACAACTTCGACAGGGGCGGAGGACCCCGTGCCAAAGCAGATGACATTAAAGCCATGTTTTGTTTTGTAAAGAATTCTCCCTACATTTCGAACATTTAGTTTAACGTGTTCCTCCGTGTGTACACCAAAGGAGGCTTTCCCCCTCAGCAGAAAACCCCAGTTGACTTACCTGTTCTTAAAGGGATATTAAGAATAAGCTTTTCGTAATGCCAATGGATCGTACCGAAGAACACAACTGCAACGAAAAACCATAACATCAAGCAGCTCCAGAATGTGCCCTTTTTCCTGAGCGGAAGATTAAACCCGAATAGCCTTACGTATCGTCCCATGTATTCCCATGTGTTTGCACGTGTACTATTTTCTTATCTCTCCATCTTCTTCAAATCGAGCAGGCAATTTCTGGGCGTACTCAAATTTTTTGTGGCACCAGATAATAGGTGGATTGGGTCGTTCAAAAGAGATTCAAACGTGAACCATAGTTCTTTACTTCATCCACGTTCGATGTAATGCCCTGTAGTAGAATGTCTTCTTTTGTACAGGTCGAGTATTTTCCTAAAACCATTTCCTGTTGGCGTCATGCCTCATTATCGAATATACACCACACCGTTCCATGTAAAATAAAATGTTTTTGCCATTCCACGTTACCTGCTGAAACTGGTGAAACACGCCATACCATGCTGGAATCCAACTTCTTGAAAGTTAATCCGCATTGTTTCTTCTTGTTTTTACACAGTAAGAGATAGGTGTTGGCGCAAAGCAATATAACTAGCTGTCTTGATTTTCTTATACGTAATATGAATGGGCGTTCCTGCCTCCCCGGCCGATTTTGCACTACAAATGGGCTTTCCTTTGCCTCCCGGCCGATTTTTTTTTAAAGTTTTTCTTTCTAATCAGGATTTAGGAGCCTCCTTACGAACTCTCTCCCTAGCTTGAGACATCAGCACCAAAGGATCACACATTCCGTCTCCCATACAATTTTTTTTGTTTTCGCAGCCAAGTTCAAATCGGCGGGAGGCAGGAACGCCCATTCACTCTCGAAAGTACCGACAAAGCACCGATACGGTATTTCCTGCAGATACCTAAAATTACAGATACAGTAGATACCTTTTAGATACAGATAACAGAGCCGTGAAATCTAAAAAAGAACACGATATTCTCGGTATAACATAAAAACCCATCCCTGGCAATTGTTGATTCAAAATCGTATTGGTGTTCCACTGCCCCGTGGGTTGCTACACCATTTGGTTACACCGTAAGGTGTGCCGTACACTCCAGAAAACGGTTTCATTTTAGTATTCCGTCGAGTGTAGTTGCGAAACATGGTATGGAGCGGATTTGTGATTCCTTGATGCTTATGTCTCAAGATAGCTAGTCGTTAAAGATGCTGCTTCTAATATAAAAAAAAAGTGCGAGAGCTATGTCATTATCTACAGTCGGCGGAACAGTAAAATGAAACATCCCAATAAACGGTAATAAGGCGTCGACAGACATTATAGTGTACGAGTGGATGGTCCTACAAAATGGCCCGTCAGCAAGAAGAACCTCCTTTCAATGACGCATTGCACATCAACAAAGACCCCCGTGTTCTTTTGGGCCACGGTACCGGGGAAGAGTCGATCGCTTAAGTGCGGCTGGTCCTTCAATGAACACTCTCGAAAGTACCGACAAAAGAACGATACGGAGTCTGCAGGATGGAGAGCCGTGATCTAAAAAAGAACCACGATATTCTCGTTAACATCCTGCAATTTGTTGATTCAAAATCGTATTGGTGTTCCACTGCCCCGTGGGTTGCTACACCATTTGGTTTACACCGTAAGGTGGCCGTACACTCCAGAAAACGGTTTCATTTTAGTATCCGTCAAGTGTAGCGTTGCTGTCTCATAATCAAATATCTGGGCACACGCAGCGATATTTTCGCTAGAGCAAACTGAACACATTTCTGAGGGATTGCTACAACCATGTGGTTACACCGTAAGGTGTGGCCGTACACTCCAGAAAAAGGTTCATTTTAGTATTCCTTCGAGTGTAACAGAAGACCTAGATTCTGTCCATATGTACTCGGGGCCAGCACCGCTCTGGATCCATCAGCAGCAAGCAGACATAGGCGTGACCTTCCTTTGCAGCCTCCCACAAGGCCTAGCTGTCGTTAGAGTTCGCCAGGGCCCTGAACTCAAGTCCAGCCCCGCTGGATCCATCAGCAGCTGTGTAGACATCTGCGTGACCCGTCCTTCGCAGCCTCCCGCAATGCTCTGCTTTTGACAGAGTTCGCCAGGGCCCGGAACTCAAGTCCAGCACACCGCTGGATCCACAAGCAAGCTTGCAGACATCTGCGGGACCTTCCTTGGCAGCTGCCCACAAGGCCCTGCTGTTGACAGAGTTCGCCAGGGCCATGAACTCAAGTCCAGCCAACCGCGGGATCCATCAGCAAGCTTGCAGACATCTGCGGGACCTGCATTGGCAACCCACAAACAAGTCCAGCTGTCGCTATAGTTTCGCCCGGGCCCTGTACTTGAGTCCAGCCACATCTGGATCCATCAGCAGCTTGCAGACATCTGCGTGACCTTCCTTTGCAGACACCACCAATGCCCAGCTGCCGCTAGAGTTCGCCTGGGCCCTGTACTCAAGTCCAGCCACAGCTGGATCCATGAGCAGCTTGCAGACATCTGCGTGGCCTTCTTTGGCAGCCGCCCCCAAGGCCCTGCTGTCGCTACAGTTCGCCCTTGCCCTGAACTCAAGTCCAGTCACCTCTGGATCCATCAGCAGCTTGCAGACATCTGCGTGACCTGCATTGGCAGCCGCCCACAATGCCCAGCTGTCGTCGGAGTTTGCCCGGGCCCTGAACTCAACTCCAGCCACCTCTGGATCCATCAGCAGCTTGCAGACATCGGCGTGACCTACCTTGGCAGCACTCCACAAGGCCCTGCTGTCGATTGAGTTAGCCTGGGCCCTGAAATCAAGTCCAGCCACCTCTGGATCCATCAGCATCTTGCAGACATCTGTGTGACCTGCCTTGGCAGCCAGCCACAAGGCCCTGCTGTCGCTAGAGTTCGCCTGGGCCCTGAACTCAATTCCAGCCACCTCTGGATCCATCAGCATCTTGCAGACATCTGTGTGACCTGCCTTGGCAGCCGTCCCCAAGGCCCTGCTGTCGCTAGAGTTCGCCCTGGCCCTGAACTCAAGTCCAGCCACCGCTGGATCCATGAGCATCTTGCAGACATCTGCGTGACCTGCATTGGCAGCCGCCCACAAGGCCCAGCTGTCGCTAGAGTTCGCCAGGGCCATGTACTCAAGTCCAGCCACCTCTGGATCCATCATCAGCTTGCAGACATCTGTGTGACCTTCCTTGGCAGCTGCCCACAATGCTCTGCTGTCGCTACAGTTCGCCAGGGCCCTGAACTCAAGTCCAGCCACCGCTGGATCCATGAGCAGCTTGCAAACATCGGCGTGTCCTTCATTGGCAGCCGCCCACAAGGCCCTGCTGTCTCTAGAGTTCGCCAGGGCCCTGAACTCAATTCCAGCCACCGCTGGATCCATCAGCAATTTGCAGACATCTGCTTGACCTTCATTGGCACACACAAACAAGGCCCTGCTGTCTCTAGAGTTCGCCAGGGCCCTGAACTCAAGTCCAGCCACCGCTGGATCCATCAGCATCTTGCAGACATCTGCGTGGCCTTCCTTGGCACTCACCAACAATGCCCAGCTGTCGCTAGAGTTCGCCTGGGCCCTGAAATCGAGTCCAGCCGCCACTGGATCCATCAGCAGCTTGCAGACATCGGCATGACCTTCCTTGGCCGCCGCCCATAAGGCCCTGCTGTCGCTAGAGTTCGCCTGGGCCCTGAACTCGAGTCCAGCCTCCACTGGATCCATCAGCAGCTTGCAGACATCGGCGTGACCTTCCTTGGCCGCCGCCCATAAGGCCCTGCTTTCGCTAGAGTTCGCCTGGGCCCTGAACTCGAGTCCAGCCACCGCTGGATCCATCAGCAGCTTACAGACATCTGCGTGACCGGCCTTGGCACCCACATAGAGAAGATTGTTTTCATTTTGGTTCGCCCTCAATTGTAGGGCCCCCTGAACCTGTACAAGAGGATTGGACACCAAGCATACTGCTAGTAGGTCGGCGCGCCCCCCTTTCGCCATCATCTCTCCAACTAGCTGTGGTGGTTTGATCAGTCCGGCAAGGGGCAATCCTGAAAATCTTTTGCGCAGAGTTTTGCACACTAATACAATCTGGGGGTTGGAAGAGAATAGGGCAATACGATCAAGAATGTCACAGGGAACCGACGTTAGGAATGGAAACGATGATCGAGTGTGAGATTGCATTTCGATGAACATGTGTATATTCATGCAAGCGCACAGGATGGTATAAATAAATAATGAGTTGGGATAAACCCTATAAACCCTATAAACCCTATAAACCCTTGGTTGCACTTGCTTGTCGGTAGATGTAGCGGTATCTGCAAAGCGGTAGCGGTATCTGCAAAGCGGTAGCACGACACACGATGCACAAGTCGACGCCAGAAACTGAGGACGTTTTGTAACCGATCTTGTCAATACAGATATTGTCTTCACAAAACATTCAAGGACTGTAAAAGTTACATCTTCAAAGTAGCCTGAAAAGCAAAGTGCTGGCTCACATCGTGCGCATCAATAATTTTCCATTGGTGCCCGCGAAGCGCACGGCCTGTACACAGTGCCCTCCTGCCGACCATTCTCGGACCAGCTCCCGTGCGAGAGAGTCGTACTCGTGTCGAAACACCACCCACTTGCTCGAGGCGCCCACGTGGCTGAACCTCCTCACGGACTGGAGTTCCCCGTCGTTCCACACGTACACGTTGAGTTCCAGGTCGTCCGGCAACGCTCCGAGGGCGGCGTTCAGTGCGTGCGTCTTGCCGGTGCCCCCGGCGCCCACCACGACCAGGCACGACTTGGCTTCGATTAGGAGGAAGTCGAGGATGATCCGCGTCTTCTCAACGGACGTCTCGCATGTCTCGCGCATCTCTGTGTCTGACATTGGTGATTCGGACATCGCGATTAAAGTAGATTGTCACACACGACGTCACTTTATACTACAGTCAACGGAATACTTAAATGCATCCAAATAAACGGTATAATGAGGCGACAGACGTTATAGTGTATGAACTGTTTCCATTTTTTCCTGCACACAGATAATAAGCATGGACTTCACTAATACATCACCAGCTCAGCTAGGCCGCATCATCGCTGACGGAGGGCCAGACAAGAATGCTGCATTGGCTGCACTTGTCCAAACTGCTGAGCGAGCTGATGAGCGATCTTCTGAGGCAGTGCGGGTGGCGCATGCGGCTGTTGAAGCCGCCGTAGCCCTGCTTCGAAACAACAACAGGTATGATTCGCTTTGTTGTCTCTGTAGCCATTTGAACAACCTAGAGAACATCATCGACAGACTTCAACAGAGAGGAGCACAATGCTGTGATCACGATATCGACTTGGTGCAATATCGTCATTCAACCAAGTGGCCATGCCGCTCTGGTGCAGGGAGGGATTGGAAGGCAGACATGGGGGGGTTGACCCATTGCGTCATGGAGTTGTACATGATAATTGGATTAATAGGGAATGGTACTACTTTGCCTCCTGGTATCACCGGATGAGGAAGAGGCTTCAACCTGCTGCACCCCCCAACGTTGCCCAAAAGCAACGATCTGCAGTCAGGATGATTATAAGGTGTGCCCACTTTATTTGAGAACAACTGTACACAACACCAAGATGTGTATGCCCGTTGTCTTTGTCCAATATATCCACCAAATGGGTGCTTCTATCCGTGTATACGATGACATTCCCGATGACATGGTCGTTCGCCTCTCTGCGGATGCGGAAAATGGAGGCGGCCAAGGATTGGTCGAGGGCAGTGCACTCATGGACGTGTTCTACAAAACGCATGGATACGGAAGGGAAATCGGGCAGGGCGACTACCGCACAACGCCCAAATGGACGATGATCATGAACAAATGCGCAGTATTCTGCCTGAAGCAGTGTCATTAGTAGCATGTCCTTGACCAAGAACGATTTGCAGGATGAAACATATATCAGATGGAAATAAATGTACGACATCGCCATTAGAAAATTGGCGTTAAGAATGGTCGCTGACTTGGGTGTGTTAAAAACTTCTGTGTTTACGAACATCAGTCGTTCTACTCTGTGGAGATGGAAACGCTTTGGTGTAAATCGAAAACGACGTGAATTTGTAAGTAAACTTTTTGAGACGAACAAAGAGTTGTTGAATTTTTTTTTATTGTCAACTCAATGCACAACCGCAAGAGGTGTTGTTGCATTTTTCAAAAGTACTCACAATTTAAGATTATCAACTAAAACAGTGTAAACAGTGTAAGTTCAAGTGCTTGCCTGAAGGAGCCGAGATGCTCCTGTACATGTGATGCCATCACACGCATGTTCCCACCAGCACTTGTGGTACACCCACGTATTGGAGTCCGGGGCGCACTGCTCCGTGTGTGATGTATCATCGTTTGAAATAGACGATTTGCACATGTAGTTGAGGTACTCAGATTGTACGACACCTTGGATTGACAGACGTGCGCATGTGCACAAGAACGAATGGAATCCATACAGTTCATCTTAACCTTGAATTTTTGAGATGCATGGATGCCAATGACAATGAATTTAATCTGCGGAGTTTTTGATAGATTCAACATGTGCGACTGTAAGTCAGTAAATGAGAACACCAGTACAGGACGCGGATCGTAGTCAGCGTGCGTCGTCTTTGTGTACGCAGCAATGTTAGAGATCGCCGCAGTCGTCACGACGTCGTCCAGGAACATCTCATTGTGCAGTTTGTAGCCCAGCGAACGAAGTTCCTTGCACAGAGCCACTTCATGACGTGCACAACCACATCCCAAAAAAACAGGTACATAGTCAATGCATTTATCCATGCATCTTGTCGTTAGGTGCCTTGCAATGCCCTTGATATCCAGTTCTGCGACGGTTGGCGCAATATCCATATCCGGGGGCACAACCAACACACATGGTGGTCGTGGTTGGGGCATAATTGCTGTCGGGCGGGATAGTAAATTCTACGCAAGACCCATTTTAAATGATAATTGCAATTGCATTTATACTCATGCATCTCCAAGCATTGGTTGGAGATTTTTACACCTGAATGCTTAAACAAAAAGAAAAAGCACCGGAGCGGGACAGTGGAATTGCACAAACTGAGGAGACGCGTCGTGCATGGAAGAGACCGCATCATGCATGGAAGAGCGGGGAATCCAATTTAACAGTGGCTAAAAGCGATTGCGTTCCGATGTGCGTGTGAAAAATCTTTCTTCTTCATAAAAATGCAAACACTAACACGCAAAACACATACTTATTAAAGGCGAACCAGTAGACCTGTTCAACTGGTATATTTCTGCAGCCAATGGCGTTCTATTTCTAAATGGTGACGTGTGTCACACCGAAATGCGACATGCTGAATATGTGATAGATAAACAACGTTATGTGAAGCACGTTGCAATCGTAAAAAAAGACAAAGCGTACAGAATCCGAAATCCTGGATGTAAAGGCCGATATATGAACTTCATACAAGTGCCATACAACACATTGTATACGCTTATAAACATGGACGCGTTCTTCGAATTGAGCCAGGAAAGAAAAGATATGCAATTACAGCTTTTAAAAAATGCGTTATACTCCGACAAATCCCCTGGGGATGTAATATAATTTGCAAGAGGCGCTATCCCAACACATTACAGCAAGCTCAGGCCAGCCGGGGACAATCAATGCCAAGTAAGACCCGCAACCCGCCTGTGTACAGCGACCTTCTGGGGAGGATCGAACCCCCCCGTTTTCCTCCCGAGTCAGGCATTATAATCATTATTGTCAGCTGTACTACTAGGACACGAGTGCCTTAATGGCATCTGATCAACCAATCTGTCATCAAATCATGAACGAGCAAGAGCGTATCGAGAACTTGTTTTCAAACTTTATCGGAAAACATTGTGAAGTTTCGGATAAGGCTTGGGTGCAGTCGGACATATTGCACACAGCGTTCATGGCATCATCCATTGACGTCAACCTGTAATTTCGATTACTTAATGCAAATATGTTGTGTTCTAGAAATGTGGAGGTATAAAGACTTGTCAAAATATATGATTAATACGAGAGATTGGGTTAGGAAGGCTCGAGAGAGCCTGTCTGCAGATCCAGATTACATCAAAACGTTTTCGGGGTACAATTTGTGATGGAGAATGGGATCGGCGAGTCATCATCGTTGGTACATGAGGCTGACCAACATGATGACGTTGCAGAACTTGTCGATTATGAAGGGGAGGAAGACGGGGAGTGTGCACCTGGGCGAGCGATTTGTGTGGTCAAGATGAAATTGAGTACCTTTATTCCCCATGATTGGCTTCGTAACAAGATAGACACACTGGTACTGGACATGAACAAGTTGCTTGGAGAGGGTTATATTTTCGCAAATTTCCACATTGCTCGTCTTTTTGAGAATGGTATCGCTGTCCCTCCTGTAAATCGCAACTTCTTCTACCGGTGCCTTATTGCAGTCAGTACCAACAAATGTAAGGGGTCGACTCTTGGAGAAGACTTCGAGAGTAGTCGGCTTCTGTTCGACTTGTTAAGAGAGCCGGGGCAATCCAAAGTTGACATTCGGGGGAGAGTGAAGAACCAGATCATTGCAGACCTGTCTATTCTCATGGCCACAATGGCCTCTAACCATCTTTGGACCAACCTTGAGCGACGCATAACGACTTACTTGAAGTGGAAGTACCCACAGATTGCAAAGCGCCTGCGGTCGGACATCGTGGCTGCATTGATCAAGTGCCCTACAAAGAATCTCGACGTCATCTTCAAGATGAGCCCTCATACAACAAAGCTGCCAACCAAGCTTCCAACATCTAGACTTCGATCGGCAAAAAGTGCAGTTGCTCTTGCGAAGAAGAGGGTCGGTAGGAAGGAACCAGAAGGATCCCCTTTGCGTGTTAGGTTGACTAAACTTCAAGAGAGGCTTGAAAAGTTGAGCGAAGCTTGGCTCTCCTCGAAGAACCTTAGGGTGGACACAGATAACGCGAAACGCTTCTTTGCACGCGAAGTGGCATTCTGTCTCAGGGGGGTTCTACCTTTACCATCCGGAAACACTTCTGCGTCTCGGGCTCACATGACCCTGCCTCTGTACCACAAGATATTGTCGGAGACCATCGAAGAAAAACGAAAAACTAAAAACGAAAAACATCGCACATTCTCGTTGTTGCCTTACAAATCTGGATTCACTCTGTCGCACATTCCGATTTCGAAAATGGCCTTTTTCTATATGGTCAACGAGTGCCACTTTGATTCATGCAAGGCAGACGTTGCTTCCAAAAACCATCAAGGAATATGGGAGCGCTTCGCAAACCTCAAGAAAGTGGAGACAGTTTCTCGGAAGTTCGGTTACCGCATTGTGACAGACGGCTTTGCAGTCAGCATCTTGATGAATAAGCCTACGTGTCTGACATGTTCGATGCCTGCAGACGCGTTCTCTACGCGGGCGCATGAGTACGTGACAACAGACGAGGGTGGCATTGTATCCTTCCTTGACAATGTGGTCGTGGCTGCGGTAGACCCGGGTGTTACTGATATCGTGACTGTAACAGGACTCAACGGAGGTACCAGATCGTACAGCTCGGCGCAATATTATCGCAAGGGTCTGATCTTCAAGTCCCAGCGTCAAACTGACGTTTGGAACCTCGAGACGGCTGATATCGTCGGTGGTATCATTCCGGATAGAGACTCTTCGAGTTCTGAACAGATTGGTGCGTACGCCAGATTCTACATGGGTGCCGCCCCAATCCTTCTTGCCCATCGTGCTTCCAGGGGGTACCGAAACCTCCGCTTTCGAAGGTACTGCAAGAAACAGAAACTTATTGTTGAGATTGCTGACTTCGTAGCTCCGAGAAAGAAGAGCGCTAAGGTACTCGTCGGGTTTGGTGATTGGAAAGGTCTGGGGGCGACGCCAATCTCTAGGCGGACTTGTGGCCCTCTCCAAGCTATTCGTTTCGAGCTTCGTAGCCGAGAAAACGTCATCATGGAGGACATCGATGAGTTCAGAACATCTCAACGATGCTGCTGCTGTGAGAACCACCTTTGCAACATGGTGGCACTCACTCATCGTAAGAAGCAAGACGGTACAGGTTGGGAATGTACAGAAGGACGCAAGCGGATTCATAAGATTCTCCACTGCAAAAGCAGTCAAAGCGGAGCGCCACGCCAACAGAGCGGTGGTATGCTTCACTGCGGGAAGACTTGGAACCGCGATGTGAACGCTTCCAGAAACATCCTGATGCTTACACTTCACCAAGTCTTTGGGAGAGAGCGTCCTCTCGCGTTTCGCCGAGACGCGCCGAGAAGTTCCTCGACAACCCCACCCCCACCCCCTGATACTGATATGGGGACACAGACGGTTGAACGGTTTACCAAAGAGGCTACTCGGAATATCTTCGAGAACCTCTTCAACCTTCTGCACCCCCCAACGTTGCCCAAAAGCAACGATCTGCAGTCTGGATGATTATAAAGTGTCCCACTTTATTTGAGAACAACTGTAGGCATGCCCAATCCTTGTGTATTGCTGGAGGTACGATAGCCGGGCATCATAAAAGACCCTCCTCGCCCCGAGAATGCATATTTTTCTTTTATTCTCCTCATCACTACACTCGACGGAATACTAAAATGAAACCGCCTCCTGGAGTGTACGGTACACCTTATGGTGTAACCTTATGGTGTAGCAACCCACGGGGCAGTGGAACACCATCATGTTTTTTTGTAGCCCATCAACAACACGCATCCCTGCAAAATGGAAGCGGTCTCCCTTGACCCAACAGTTCCATGCAGTGCAGCCTTGCGATTGTGAGAGCAGAGGAGCGGTCCCGGTCCGAGTAAGTGCTGGTTTCTGGAGAGAATCGCAGTCCTCGTACCTCAGGGTACCGCTTGATCGAGTTGTTGTCGACAAGAGAGGGGGCTAAGCCACCCCTCCTGTGTTTTTCTTGGATTTGTTTACGTGTGCAGTACACCCTCACCGCCAACTGGTCGCGATAAGAGACATTTGGAGTCTCCTTCAATGGGGTGTGACCCAACAACTCGTAACCTAGACGAATCTGCCCTTCCGTGGTTATATGGACACTTGGAATTTTGTAAACACATTCCTTCTTGGCACCGGTTTCCCAAGACATGAGAGTCGTCTTGAACTCATCTGTCACATGAACCTCCTCTTTGAAGAGGCGCTTGCAGGAAGCGAACATAGATCCCGTAGGCACAGCTACCTCTCCTGGTCCGGTAGCCTTCAGAGTCGTGATTGCAGAACCATATGCTACGCGAACCCTCAGGTCAGGATGATCCAACTTCATGTTGCGCTTGATCCCTGCCCAAAATGAGTCCATAGCCTTGCGCTTACCAATGTACCTCTGAAAGTTGTCTCTGGATTCTCTGCGAAGGAGTGCCATCCTCCACCACTCGTCGGAAAACGTAGCGTAATTTTTCAAGTAAGCCGAGATATCATCTGTCCTGGATGTACTCAACGCTGCTCCATTTTCACGAAGAGACTCCCATCTAGGAATCATGTCTGGAGAAACGTTTTTCTTGCTGTTTTTTCTGTTTCTTGATACCAGACTTGTGATGAAAAGCTCCGCGTGTAAGCTTCCATGTCTTGCTTTTGTCGTCTGCCAGATACGTGACTGTAGCGATGTTGCTCCTACCAGGATCCACACCCAGAACGACGATACCCATATCGGGCAATGTCGTTTTGAGTTTATGGTCATACTGTTCTGAGACGCTCATACCTTCATCGTCACGAGACCTCTTACTTGTCTTCTTCAGATCGGATACACGAACCTGTACTGTCTTGCTGTACTGCATGCTCAATGAGACTCCGTCAGTACAGATGCTACAATCGAACACCCACCCCGTCTTGACAGGTGGTTTCTTGAAGAAGGAACCTGCGACTTTTTTTCGGGCGTTCACGAGCGTGTCATACCTACCCTTTGCATGTATGTACTCGTCAGTATCCTTGATATCATTAACGTCAGCATCGTACTTCTGTTGGGCCAACTTGTATGCCTCCCATTCACCAGGACCACATAATTTTTTCTTCTTAACTGCAGGCTTCAGAGGCAACATGAAGCGGTCGGGATCCTTTACATCTTTCCACTTCGAAAGCTCAACGATGTTTGGGTCTTTGGGGAACACGTGCCTGAATAGGTTCACGAGGGTCTTCATGTCAAGGCGGACATGCGCCCGTTGGACATTAAAGATGGGCATCAACCGGATACGACGTGCACCAATAGCCTCCAACCGTGTCTGCATCCAATAATTGAAACGGACCATGGTCGGGAAGTCCATGTCTTTGCCATAGTCATCATAAAGTCGACTTCCATCTGGAACTTTCAGCCTGACTCGAACTTCACGGACATACTCCTGAACAGACTCTGGCCAAGATTCCATCTCCTGTATTTCTTGTTGGATAACCCTCATCACGTCGTACACACGGATGGTCTTCGGAGCTTTCAGTGCATTCAAAGTAGCCTTAGTGAGGCGTGTCAGACGAGGTACCAAAGGAACCCATGCGTTGTTCGACACGACAGTGCTCAATGTGTGACCGGCATAGTTCAAAACCTGGTCGAAATAGATAGGGTAGGAGTTGATGTAGTCAGGGTCATCGCTACCAAGCACCTTTCCGATTACGTCTTTCACGGATTCGTATGATATTCTACTCTCTTCATCTGGGAAGACACCGTCAACTCCGATCCTTAGCCAATCCTTCCAGTAGGTATCCTTCATATCGTACATATTAGGAATCGGCAGGTCGCCCTCCATGAGCCTCGTGACATGGAAAGTCAGCACCAGACTGGAACGCCGCAACATGCGGCTCACCACATTGACGAGCTGATCCACATGCTCCCTAAACTTACCGAATTCTTCATCGTCAAGACTCATTGCCTTCTTCAGGGCGCATTTCACGACACACATCTTTTCCACCGTCTTGTATTCTGGAGGGGGTCTGGCGATGAGACCATTGTCTTCGCATAAACGGACAATATCGTCCTTCTTGTCCTTTGATGAGTATGCTACTTCGGCCAATTTTAGTAGCTCCTTCAATTTCGCGACTGTCGGAGGTTTCGTTGCCATCTTACATAATTTATACATCACAGAACTCTTTATACAAACATCACTTACGTGTTCCATACGTGGTCAAAACAACCCATAATGATTTTATCAGTGAGGTTGCTGAATGCTAAGGAAATCATATCAGACACGTGCGTCTTTGTATCGTTTGGTATATAGTTCAATCTACGAAAGTCCTTCTTCACCTTAGCGAAGCACAGCTCAATAGCATTGAATTCTGGACTGTAAGGAGGTGTGTAACAAATATTTACGGGGCTTCTGAGGACCAATTTCTTATGGATACTGGCGTTGTCCATTATTACTACTGAATTATTGCACAAACTCAATGAGTCAATAAATGCAGCGAAGTCCGTCTTCTTCACAGATCCTTTCTTCACAACGAACTCTTTCCTACCATCTGAAAAAACTGCCATCAACAAACTATGGTGTACCCACCCACCAGTAGTTTTAACGATAACAGGTTTTCCTACAGGGGAATACCCATAATGTGGCTTGAGACGCTCACTAAACCCACATTCGTCAACTGATACTAAAATTTTCCCAGCATTTATTGACTCCTTGTACCTACTACAAAATTCATTGACAAGTGGAACTAAGTCCCCTTTGCACTGTCCACGGAGTTTGCTCCTTTTTCTTGTAAAACCAATGAGTTTTATGAAACGATACACTGTTTTAGTTGATAATCGTACATTGTGAGTACTTTTGAAAAAAGCAACAACGCCTCTTGCGGTTGTGCATTGAGTTGACAATAAAAACGATTTTAACAAATCCTTATTCGTCTCAAAAAGGTTGCTTACAAATTCACGTCGTTTTCGATTTACACCAAAGCGTTTCCACCTCCACAGAGTAGAACAACTGATGTTCGTAAACACAGAAGTTTTTAACACACCCAAGTCAGCGACCATTCTTAACGCCAATTTTCTAACGGCGATGTCGTACATTTATTTCCATCTGATATAGTGTTTCATTTTACTGTTCCGCCGACTGTAGCTCTTCACTAGCTCTTCACTAGCTCGTCATCGCACACCACCCTACTCTTTCCTTTCTTCCATCTACAAATAACGCAAAATACATACACACGCGAATATCTATCCCTCTCTCTCTCTCTCTCTTTCTCTCTCTCTATCTTTCTATCTCGCTCTCTCGCTCTTTCCACACGCCACACAGACGGATATGTAAAGCCTTCTTTTGAGATTGGAGTCATTGCCACATCCACGTATGCGCGAAGAAAAGAGTCTTCATCGACGCGATGCCGCCACAACCTTGTCAGCCCATTTCAAATCCAGTCCGCCAACTAGGAAGGGCGCTGGACATGGACAGTCTCGACACATCAAAGTTTCTTGATCGCCTCCACTGCCGGAATGTCAGCCGTCTCAATTGCACTGCGGACGTCATCGGCTACTTCCGGCGATCCACGCGTCTTGGGAGTATAACGCATTGCGCCACTTAATTATCCATCACAAAATACTTATACCCACACACCCAATTTCGTTCACCGTTGTTCTTCTGGTCGACTGGGTGAGTACCCTGCTCTGTTATGACCCGTTCTGCTTTCCCCAAGGCATGCCATACGGGCGACGATCCTGAATTCGTACCAATATCTTTTGCATACTCTAAACATCCTTTTACGCTGTTCGTGCGAGCTGAATTTTAATTTTACTGCTCCAAAGACCTGCATACACCAAACTGTTGGATCCACTCATCCTGCTATTACTTCTGTTTTTTGTGTTTTCGTCAATTGCTCCATTTATCCCCAATGCATCCTGTTTGTCACTTATTCCCCGTCTTGTTTGCTCGCACGCTAGAATATATCGTACCCTCGCTCGCCCTTACATTCTGTTCCATCTTCTATTTCGTCCAACCTAACTTCTGTTTCACATGACATTATGTCTACCGGTTATACTCTAACACTTTTTTTTTTGGACTTCTTGGATGATTTTCCACCATTCCTCGCTGTCCCCCTATTTCGATCTTTGTCGCGACACCCGACTGTGCCCCCGATCCCCCGAGCATGCGCCGGACACGACAACAGATTATTCACCGAAGTCATTGTGCAAGTTGATTAAACTTAAATCACTAGCTACCCTTGATCTTAACGAACGGGATTTGGGTACACGTTTCTGGATAAATATCTTCTATGGCAGCAACATCGGTTATTGTTGTACTTAACAATCGACTCGTCTGTTTCCAATGGCCTATTCACTTTCCTGAAGTTAATCCTTTAACAGCAGATTTTCTACTTCCCTATCCTCCCCACCCCTCTATTTATCCCCCCTTTTTGTTAACTCACTTACTTTGAATCGGTCTCCTCGACGCTTCTTCGTTATAACTATTGATAATTCGTCTCTTAACTCCATACATTCCTCATGGGCGCGCCTCTCGCCGTTGCAGTCATACTTCTTATTTCTGTTCTATTGTTCTTCTCAGACACACGCCACCACACCTGTTTTCCATTCTCCATAATCGATCGCCTCTTCCCCGGTACTCGAACACAAAAAATCTACTTAGGCTTAAATGTGCGAGCAGTATGATTCAGTTTGGAAGTTTTAGGATTGGATGTGCGCGTGGTGGACGTTTTAGGATTGGATGTGCGCGTGGTGGACTTTTTAGAATTGGATGTGCGAGTGGTAGACGTTTTAGGATTGGATGTGCGAGTGGTAGAAATTGCAGGATTGAATGTGCGTGCGTATGGGTCCATCTTAGAAACGTATTCTTTTGAATTCCATTCGATTTGTTTGGAATTGTCTATGAAATTAATATTTGATATTGCGCGTTTAATATTTGATATTGCTTTTTTCGAGTCCTCGTCTGTAGCGTAAAGACCATTTTATGGGTACTCGAATGGTACCAGATGTACAATAGATGGAATTTTTTCTGTCATTTTGATATTTTTTTCTCCCAAGCGTCCCACCAACTCTGACACATTAACGTCCGGCACGATGGGCACGGTGGCATAGTTTATGACTGGATATAATCGCAGAATGTTACAAATGTCGATAATCTCGGACGGACGCAAGAATCGGCACAACAACTCATCCTGGATCGCTTTCATACCCTTGTACGTCAACAGTTTATCCACATTTTTCCCCCATTTTTGCTTTATCCATTCAATGATATTAATCTTTTGCTGTTTAGACAGTTTAACATTATCATATTTGACAGTGTTCACTTCGTATGTTTTGCGTGCGCTATTGTTTTTCTTAGCGCACTCAGTAAACAAATTTATTCTCTCCTTGGAGCCGGATCCGATTTGATTGCTGTTCATTTTTAATAAGTGTAACACTTTTTTCTCAAATAATTTTGAATGCGGGGGACCTGGTTGGTCATGGGATGGCATGTACTCCACCAGGCGTGCACCTGAGTCCTCGCGTGACACTCCGAACAGGCCATTCAATCCAGCAATTGCATCTTCGCGTTTTACATCGATGTAGTAGTTCTTCACTTGCTGGGATGGTTCCGACTCCTCGAGTCACAGAGAGACTGACTGACTGACACACACACACAAAGGAATGCATGACATGGGTGGTGAACTTAACAGAGGCTGAACCACATGAACACGGATGGGGAGAGAGGGGCGGGTGATTGACGAAAGTGGGCAGGGGAAACTCTACCGCAACCATACTCGCAGGCATGAATGACCAGGACGTCATACCCAAGAATTTCGAGTATTTTCCATTTCAAGCTAAACCATGTTACAGTTAAGTCATTGGTGATGGAACCTACCAGGCTTCGGACGGGGGTCGATGTTTTTTCCACCAACACACGTAATTCTCTTTCATATTCTTCTTGCAACATTTTGAAAATTATTATTAGATCAATGAAGAAACTCCTTTATGTTGTTCTGAAATAAAGTGGGAATTCTCAAATATGTCGGGAAATGGCAAGTATGAAAGAGGAATCGCGGGACCCCACGGAGTGGGGCAGGGGAATTCAGCTGCGGACTTTTCTCAACAACTGTATTACTCAAGGCATTTTGGTACACAACACTTCCAGAGCCTGGAAAAACAACTTTTGGTCCTCGGCAGAGAGCGCCTTCACGACCACAGAAATACATCCGGTATTGAAAACAGTAGACAGTGTCAGCCCTAGCTTGAAGCCTCTCTCCCCACCCAAGCCCACCCCTATGGCTGGCAGCAGAATCGTTTCCAAAAGCTGCACCACTCGCTCTCCTCGAGCTCCTGCCTCAAACTGCTTGGCAAACCCTTCTACAACAACATTGGCCCAGACCTCCCAAACATGCGCCATGCCAGCAGATGCCTCCTCCGGCGCACTAAAACCAGACTTGGATTGCTGATCCCCTTGCCTTCTCATTCGCCGCTCACTGTCATATTCCTTGCGGCTTTCGGTGTTCATCAACACGTTCTTCGCTTGCAGAATAACTCGTGTGCGGAGGCCAGCTGCTGTTCGTTCATCTTCAGATGCCAAAGGACCTAGCTTGTCGGGATGAACCCTGACCACTTGAATGCGAAACGCCCTCAGAATTTCTTGATCAACAGCACCCTCATCAATGTCTAGAACATCGTACAGATCTGGAAACACATCACCCCAGTCCATCATCTGCTGAGGCCAGCATATGTTTTAGGATGCGATCGAAACCAATCTATCAATTGATCATATTGCAACGTGCATATATGCACGAACGTAATACGTATGCATTTTTCAGGTATATTACCTACCGCTCTCATTATTTTTATGGCAAGGCAAACACACCAAGCAAATTCATGAACTCCCCCCATGCAAAGCTTTGACAATGAATGGGCGTTCCTGCCTCCCGGCCGATTTTGACTGGTTGCGAAACATGGTATGGAGCGGATTTGTGATCTGATGTCTCAAGCTAGCTAGTCGTTCAGGAGGCTGCTCCATGAGATGGCAAGCAAGGATTTTCAACAAGCAAGATGGGGTGTGAGTTTGTGCATGCCGAATGTTGCCAGTTTAACTTGGGTCAACTGAGCATCGGTCAACATCCCTTGCAGTTCATGGTACGCCTCGGCCCATGCCCTTTCCAACTCACGCTCGATCTGGGTGGACGTGGCATCCCGCACTGCTTGGATCTCCTTGTCCAGGCGCTGGATCTCCTGACGCTGGTTTGCCTGTTCCTCGAACAACACTTTGTAGTCCGCCTCAAGCTGCTGCAAACGATTATCAAAGTCACTCATCCTCCCTTCCCTGCATGCTCAAAATTATTTTGGAAATGTGAACGGCCCGGACAGCGCATTTCTGCTGAAGGAGGCCAAAGAACGCTTCAAGACATGCGAATATTTCAACGGAAAACTCAGCACGATCAAGACCCCGTGTTCTTTTGGGCCACGGTACCGGGGAAGAGGCGATCGCTTAAGTGCGGCTGGTCCTTCAATGGATATTCTCGTTAACATCTTGCAATTTGTTGATTCACAATCGTATTGGTGTTCCACTACCCCGTGGATTTCTACACATTTAGGTTATACCGTACACGAAGCGGTTCATTTTAGTATTCCGTAGACTGTAATGTAAAAGAATGGTCCCACTTACTTTATTTGAGGACAACACAACCGTGAGAATTTATATAATGCTCGACATCGAAATTAGTCACATACTGGATCGAGTAAAAGCCGGAGAATGCAAATGGAATTGGGGTCAATTGAGTGATAATCCATACCTGACATGGGACGTCGTGTCGAGTAACCCAGACAAACCGTGGGATTGGAGTAATTTGTGCTTAAACCCCAGTGTCGTCACGTGGGACATCGTGTCGAGTAACCCAGACAAACCATGGGATTGGTATTGGTTGAGCACAAACGCCAGTGTCGTCACGTGGGACATCGTGTCGAGTAACCGGACAAACCATGGGACTGGAGTGGATTGAGCTCAAACGCGAGTATTTCGTGGGACATCGTGTCGAGTAACCTGGAGAAACCATTGAGTTGGTATTGGTTGAGCGCAAACACCAGTGTCATCTCATGGGACATTGTATCGAGTAACCTGGACAAACCATGGAATTGGCGTGGATTGAGTGCGAATCCCGGAGTAGCCACTTGGGACATCGTCTCGAGTAACCTGGACAAACCATGGTATTGGAGTGGATTGAGCACAAACACCATAGCCACATGGGAAATCGTGTCGAGTAACCTGGACAAACCATGGGATTGGTATTGGTTGAGCACAAACCCCAATGTCACATGGGACATCGTGTCTAGTAACCTGGACAAGCCGTGGAACTGGCGTGGATTGAGTGCGAATCCCGGAGTAGTCACATTGGATATTGTCGTGACGAACCCGGACAAGCCGTGGGATTGGTATTATTTGAGCACAAACCCTAGTGTAGCCACCTGGGATATTGTCGTGACGAACCCGGACAAGCCGTGGGATTGGTGTGGATTGAGTGCGAATCCCGGGGTAGCCACCCTGGATATTGTCTCGAGTAACCCGGACAAACCATGGGATTGGTATTGGTTGAGCACACCCCCCAGTGTAGCCACATGGGACATCGTGTCGAGTAACATGGACAAACCATGGGATTGGTATTATTTGAGCACAAACCCCAGTGTAGCCACCTGGGATATTGTCTCGAGTAACCCGGACAAGCCGTGGAACTGGCTTGGATTGAGTGCGAATCCCGGAGTAGCCACTTGGGACATTGTCTCGAGTAACCCGGACAAACCATGGGACTGGCATTTATTGAGTAGAAACCGCAACATGTTGGTATCCGTCCAAGACGCGTGCCGTTTAGTGCGAAGACGCAGAGCCGCAGCGACTATTCAGGAAACATGGAGACACGTGAATACAAACCCGAGTTATGTTGTGTGCCGACGCAGACTCTTGAAAGAATTCATTACACTCCCGTTGGTGAGTACAATGTAAGTACAAGTAGTAGTAGCCCAAAACGCCTCTCGTACAATCATAGACATTTCAGCATTTAAGCTGACCAACATCATCCACATGACACGGCAATGCGGTGGCGTATCGTTGTAGTTGTTTTCGGGGGGTAGATTTTTGCAGGGCTTTTTGTAGTTGTTTTCGGGGGTAGCTTTTTCCCGATCTGTCTCATTCCATTGAGTTTAACTGTTTTCAGGTGCATAAAAGGGTTCTAAGTTCATGATGTCAACTGCGGCCGCTGCAACGCTGGCAGAGAAGGCGTGTTGTCATCATATCACTGTAGTTCATTGCACAATGTGGATGTGCGGTTGCTTACTACCACTGAGTATCAGATTGATGCTAGCTTCTTCTAGGATTAGACGCTGCTCTGGACACGGTGATTTCAAGACTGCTACTAGGGCATTGCTAGTTTTGCTCGAGACAGCCACACCGTATGCTGCATCACCTGTGATTATGCGCAAAGCATCAAAGGGGGTTGCGAGGATGCTACAGTACTACAACGACATTACGACTGAGCTTACATTGGACATGAACGGTATTGCTTGCTTGATCGCCAGCATGCCCACCGTCTTTCTGAGCGTTGCGCTTAATGCGTGTGGTCGGCAGGTCAGCATAGGTACCGACAAGGTCAGCCCACAGTTCAACCAACTGTACACCGACATGTTCATTCGGACATGTAATGATCGTACGCAGGAACACTGTCATCTGGTCGGACTGGTCAGTCTCTTCATTGCAACTCGTTCCCAGTCCCATATGCTTGCCGTCATAGATGCACTCAGTCAAGACGGTCTTGGGAATCTGTTTCGACTTTTAGCTGAACTACCAGCTAAGATACCCATACCATGCATCGATGTGTTCATCCATGTGGCCAATGAATGTGTAGCGACAGCACATCTGCCAGCAGGGGTGGAGGATCTCTTTATCCGGTCCGCGATTGTCATACTGCTAGACAATGAGACAGCGGGGGCCACTGTTGCTTCAATTTCAAAAATGATGCTGCGTGTAGCAATAGCAGAGCCTGCTTACGCCCAGGCCATGGCAACAGCACTTGAACCGCACATGGCTGTCGCGCCAACGCGTAAGCTTGCTCGTGATCTGCTTCTGAATCCATGCTCTATTCATTTACACGATTATGCACTGAGACAATTGGGGATGCGCCAGTCTCTTCATGACAGGGTACGCATAGTATGCGAATTGATTACCTTGGATGTCCCTGCGGAAGCAGTGCTACCACTCACGCAGACACTGCCCTCGCATAGTGATGGTAGGTTAGTGGACATAAACGGCGTGGATGGACTGCAAAATAGACTTTGCGACCATGTGTGCGATACAAGTAAAGCGAAAATTCAGGCGGCTACAAATTTGTTGTGTGAAATGGTCAACCAACATGGAGCGCACCATCCTGGTGCCCAACTCCTTATATGGCTCTGCACAGTTGCTTTAGAGTTCAAGCCAATTATCGACCGTATCAGCACCGCTATGGGAATACGCATCCTCTTGAGCAGCAGCTTAGGCTACTCACACATGGTCACAATGACTAACTTTGGCATTGGTTACTTAGCATGCGTGTATCCTCAAAACCGTTGGATAAACGGCGACGACGATATGCACTGTTGGATGCTCTTTTACGAATAAGTTTCGTACACTGCAAAAGCAGTCAAATCACATGGCGACCGACCTCTCGCATCACGGCGGAAACCTGTAGCCTCTTTCTCGTCCACACACTCACTCTGTGAAAGAGAACCAGTCAAAGTTTCGCCATTTTTTTTGTTTTTGTGTATTTGTGTTTTGCATGCGGGGGACCTGGTTGGTCATGGGATGGCATGTACTCCACCAGGCGTGCACCTGAGTCCTCGCGTGACACTCCCGAACAGGCCATTCAATCCAGCAATTGCATCTTCGCGTTTTACATCGATGTAGTAGTTCTTCACTTGCTGGGATGGTTCCGACTCCTGCATGGTTGCTTTTTGTACAATCGGACAAGGGAATTACGTACATGGTTCACAACAACGTTTACACTCGTGTTTCGAGGAACGGAGACCGACAGACCACTCTCATCAAGGACGGCGGTATCTGTCGAGTCGAGTCACATCACATCACATGGCGACCTCTCGCATCACGGCGGAAACTGTCGAGTCGAGTCACAGCACACTGTGATTTCGCAGACCCGTACCATCCTCACACACACCAAGGCGGCTTTCGCTGACTTCGAGGAGCGCGAAAACGTGGCAGAAATGCCACGTTTACACTCGTATTTTCATGGGCGCGCGAACACACGTGTCAGATATGCTGACATGTTTCCCCCTGGTTGCGTATGCCACCCCTCGCAGAAAAAGTCTGCCATGGGTACTAAGAAGTTGAACATGGCGAGCATCGAGGCTGGCATGTGGCTTCATGTGGATTGCGTCAACCCCATCGGCATCAAGTTCGAGCACGATGGCATTGTGAGCGCCCCCCCAGAAGGGTATTCCTCTGCAGCAGACATCAAGGTCATCCACTATGCGGGGTCAGAGCCCCATGGAAAGCGATTTATCAGAGAGACTACTCTGGCAGAGTTCCTGGTAGTTGGCAGCTCTGCACGGGTTGTGAATGCGAGGTGTCGTTTCTCACCGTTGGAGGTGGTCAAAAGGGCACGCTCGCAGCTCGGCAGGGCGGATTACAATGTGTTGGGAAGGAACTGTCAGCACTTCGGTAGCTGGTGCTATGAGGGGGCGGCTTTTTCTAGAGAGGTGTTCAAGTACGGAGTTATAGGCACCAGTTTCGGCCTGGTGGTCAGTATTGTACGGTATTGTACGGTACACCTTGCGGTGTAACCTAATGTTGTCGCGACCACCGGAGGGGGACCGAGTGGTGTCTACAACAATACGAGTTTTTATTCATCAACAAACAACAGAGCTGCTGTGGGCAAATGGAAGAGGTCGTCCTAGACCCATCAATTCCATGCAGTGCAGCCTTGCGATTGTGAGAGCAGAAGAGCGATCCCGGTCCGAGTAAATGCATGTTTCTGGAGAGAATCGCAGTCCTCGTACCTCTGGGTACCGCTCGATCGATTTTTGAGAATCGACAAGGGAAGTGGCGAAGCCACCCCTCCTGTGCTTCTCTTGTGCGCGTTTACGTTTTTTGTACAACCTTACCCCTAAGTGGTCGCAATCAGCGACCTTTGGCATCGTTTTCGATTTCGTGTGACCAAAACGTTCACCACCAACCTAAGCTTCACGTCTGCTGAAACAAACACTTGGGATCTTGTAAACACGTTCTTTTTCTTTACCCGTCTCCCACGACATAAGAGTCGTTTTGAAACTCATCTGTCACAGAAACGTCCTCTTTGGAAATTCTTTTACACGATGCGAACATGGCCCCAGTGGGAACTGCAACTTCTCCCGGTCCAGTAGGCTTCAGTTTCGTGATGGCAGATCCGTAGGCCACGCAAACCTTCATATCAGGAAGTTCTTTCATCATGCAACCGCTTGATACCCGCCCAGAAAGAGTCTTTGACCCTTTCGTTTTCCGATGTAACGCTGCAAGTTGTCACGGGATTCTCGGCGTCGCAAAGCCAATCTCCACCACTCGTCAGAAAACTTAGCGTAATTTGACAAGTACGCGGAGATCTTATCCGTCCTCGATGTACTCAAAGCTGCTCCATTTTCACGCAGAGACTCCCACATAGGAATCATGTCAGCAAAACGCAGTTCCTTCTGCCTTGTCTGCTTCTTGATACCCGACTTGTGGTAAAATGCACCACGTGTCAGCTTCCATGTCTTATTTTTATCGTCTGCCAAATACGTTACCGTAGCGATGTTGCTCCGTCCTGGGTCCACACCCAGGACGACGATACCCATATCGGGCAATATCGTTTTAAGTGAGCCGTCGTATTTTTCTGCGATCTTGATACCTTCTTCTTTACGAGGCTTCTTACAGGTCTTCTTCAAATCTGAGACAAGGACCTGTACTGTCTTGCTGTACTGCATGCTCAAAGAGACTCCGTCAGTACAGATGCTGCAGTCGAAAACCCACCCATTCTTGACAGGTGGTTTTCTGAAGAAGGAACCTGCGACTGTTTTTCGGGCGTTCACAAGCGTGTCATACAAACACTTTGCATGTCTGTACTCGTCAGTAGCCTTGATATCCTTAACATCATCATCGTACTGCTTCAGGACCGACTTGTATGCCTCCCATTCACCAGGACCACATGATTTTTTCTTCTTCTGTGCAGGCCTCTGGGGCAACATGAAGCTGTCGGATTCTTTACATGTTCCCACTTGGAAAGCTCAACGATGTTCTGGTCATTGGGGAACATGTGCCTGAACAGGTTCACGAGGGTCTTCAGGTCAAGGCGAACATGCACCCGTTGGACATTAAAGATGGGCATCAATCGGATACGACGTGCATCCATATCCTCCAACCGTGTCTGTATCCAATAATTAAACCGGACCCATGGTCGGAAAGTCCATGTCTTTGCCATAGTTATCATAAACTCGAATTCCTAGCTGGACCACTCAGCATCTCCCTAACTCATGACGTATCTTGAACAGGACTCTGGCCATCGCTCCATGTTTGGACTTCTGAGAATAGCCTGCATACGTGTATCCCGAATATCTTCGATGTGTTCCAGGTTTCGGTGGAATTTAATTTATTTAAAGTTGGGGAAGTGAGTCGGAAGGACGTGGTATAAAGGAACCCCATGCGTTGTTTGGACACGACAGTGACTCAATGTAGGACCTGCATAGTTCACTCACCTGATCGAAATAGATCGAATAACGACTTGATGTAGTCAGCGGTACTCATTACCAATTACATCGCATGGAGTCCTTCACAGTGTACGATATCTTGCTTTCCTCATCAGGGAAGATCCGTGCTACCCGATGCGGAGCCAACCTTCAGAGGTATCTTTTAATGTGTACAGGTCGGAATCTCCAGACCTTTCTCCAAGAGAATCGTGCAGTGGAAAGTCAGCACCAGATCTGGACCGACCGTTTTAAACGGGACTCAACAAATTGACGGTTGGTCACATGCACCTCCCTAAAATTACCGAATTCTCATGTCAAGACTCATGACCTCTCAGGGCCGCATTCACTACACACATATTTCCACGTTTGTATTCTGGAGGGGGTGTGGAGAGAGACCACTGTCTCGCAAAACGGACAAGATCGGTCCTTGTGTGACTTCGACGAGTCATGGTACTTCAGCCAATTTCAGTAGCTTTTCAATTTCGCGACTGTCGGAGGTTTCGTGCCATCTTTCATATCAATACGTAACAGACCGATTTATACACATAGTGTTCCAAACGGTCAAAACAAACCCATACTAATTTATCAGTGAGGTTTGCCGAATGCTAAGGGAAATATATCAGGACACGTGAGTCTTTTGTTTATTCCGGTATGTAGTCAAAGACAGAAAGTCCTCTTCACTTAGCGAGCATAGCATAGACTGAATTCTGGAAGTAAGGAGGGGGTGTTTTTTTGATAACAAATATGGACGGGGTGATGAGGACCAATTTGATGGATACTGGCATTGTTCCATTATTGATACGAAATTTGCACAAACTCATGATTCAATAAATGCAACGAAAGTCGTTTATTCAGCAGACCTTTCTTCACAAGAACATTCCTACCATCTGAAAAAACTGCCGATCAACCAAAAACGGGTGTACCACCACTACGTTTTAAAAAAAACTATTTTTAACGATAACAGGTTTTCATAAGGGGGAATACCCAAATTAATGTGGCATGACGCAACGCCTTCATAACCACATTGCAACTGAGACTAAAATTTTCCCAGCATGATTGTCTCCTTTACCTACTACCCAAAAAATTCATTGACAAGTGAACTACGTCTCCTTTGCACTGTCAACGAATTTGCTCCTTTTTCTGGTAAAACCAATGAGGTTTTATGAAAACGATACACGTTAGTGATAATGGACAATGTGAGTAATTTGAAAAAAAGCAAAAAAGCCTCTGCGGTTATGTGATTCATTTACGTCCGACGGACTGTTAGAAGCCGCCGCCGTTCGTAATAAAAAATGATGGAGCAGGAGGACAACAACGAGGTATAGGAACTGCAATAAGTGGGGGACATAAATAATTGCGCAGCAAGCGTCACAAGGGAGGTGCGACGGGCCTCGGTTAGATAATAAATAATGAGTTGGGAGATTTCATAAAAGGCTATAAGACCATCGTGCCGCTTGCATGCATGTGTACACCACATGTTTAAGAGACAGCCATTCGCACACGCGATCATCGTAATCATAACGCTTCCATGACACTTCTTGAATCGTATTGCCTATTATCTTGCCACCCAAGATTGTATTAGTGGCGTTTTTTTTTTTTTTTAAACCTCTGTGCAAAAGATTTTCTGGATGGCCCCTTACAGGATGAGCCAACCACCACAAAAACGCGTTTGGAGAGATGTGGACGAAGGGGGGGACGCACCGACCTTCTAGCCGTATGCTTGGTGTCCAATCTCTTGTCAGGTTAAGGGGCCCTACAATTGAGGGCAACCAAAATGAAAACAAGCTTCCTCATGTGGCTGCCAAGGCGGTCACGCCGATTTGTCTGCAATGCCATATGGATCCAAGAGGTTGCTGACTGAGTTAAAGGCCTTGCGAACTATATGCTCACAGTTTGCCTTGTGGAGGATGCCAATGAAAGGTAACGCAGTATGTCGCCAAGCCTTAATGACCAGGGGTGGCTGGAATTGAGTCAGGCTCGGGCAGAAACTATGCGAAAGAGGGCCTTGTGGGCGGCCTGCCAGGAAGGTCAACAGATGTTGCAAGCTGATGATGGATCCAAGATGATGCGCTGGAATTGATACGGGCGTGCGAACTCTAGCGACAGCTTGGCATTGTGGGCACGTGCTTAGGAAGGTCACGCAGAGTCTGAAGCGTCTCATGGAATCAGAGGTGGTGGACTCGAGTATAGGGCCCGGGCGAACTCGACGCCAGCAGGGTCTGTGGCGGAGCCAAGGCGGATCACACAGATGGTGCAAGATGCTGGATGGATCCCAGGTGGCTGGAATTGAGTTAGGGCCAGTGGGCGAACTCTACGACAGCGGGCCTGTGTGCGGCTGCAATGAAGGTCACGCAGATGTCTGCAAGCTGTGATGGATCCAGAGTGGCTGGCCCTGAGCACAGGGCCATCGGCGAACACAGCGACGCCTGGGCTTGTGGGCCGTGCAATGCAGGTGCACGCAGATGTGTCTGCAAGCTGCCCTATGGTCAGAGAGGTGGCTGGAATTGACGTTCAGGGCTAGGGGAACTAGCGACAGGCAGGGCCTTGCGTGGGCTGCCAAGGGAGGCACGCAGTGTCTGCAAGCGCCCTCCTGGATCCAGAGGTGGTGGAATTAGTTAGGGCTGGGCGAACTCTACCGACGAAGGCTGCGTGAGGAAGGCTGCCAAGCAGGTTCAAGCAGATGGTCTGCAGCATGCTCATTGATCCAGAGGTGGCTGAGACTTGAGTTTAGGCCACGCGCGAAACTCGTCACCAGATGGGCCCTGCGGCTGGTGCGAAGAGGTTCACGCAGTATCTTTGCAAAGCTGCTGATGGATCCCGCCGGTTGGATTCGGATGGTGGAATTGAGTTCAGGGCCAGGGCGTACACTTTCGACAGCAGAGAATCGTGGGCGGCATGCCAAGGAGGTCACGAGCCTCTGCAAGCTGCTGATGGATCCGAAGGTTGCTGGAGGAGTTCAGGACGGCGAATCCTCTAGACGGGAGCGGGCCTTGCGTGAGGCTGCAAAGGCAGGGTCACGAGATGTCTGCAAGCTTGTAATGGATTAGATGCGGATGGAACCGAGTACAGTGAAGTTGAGACAACCAAACATCTTGTGTCTTGTGATCAGAATACCAATGGCCTCAAAACCTTGTTGACACTCAGCCGGTCAATAAATGTTACAGATATTGAATTCAATTACAATTCTCATGTAACAAATGAGACGACGGTATTGTGTACACATGTACACACATTTGCTGCAAAGTTTGAGGGAGTGGCGATCATGCGAAGGTAGACACATGACAGTCGATTTGACGGGCGAACATTATTGAAAATATAATTGCAAACGGTTGCAGATAAAAACTTCAACCAAGGGCCATTTGCCGCTCTGGTTCAGGGAGGGATGCAGGCAGGCAGGGGTGGGGGTTGACCATTGCGTCATCAGGAGGTGTACTGATATGGATTTAATAGGGAATGGTATACTTTGCATCATGGTATCACGAGTATTATTAATCGGTAAACAGAACTTGTTCAAGTGCAGTATGTTTACGCAAATTCTAAGAGAAAGTGAGCCCTCATTGCAAGTGAAATGTAGTCGAACTAAGTTTAGCCAAATCGGACGGGTGTCTCGATACTATCGTGGACGCCGTTTGATCTGCTTTTAATTGCATGCAAGAAATCATTTCTTGAAACCAGCACTCCCGGGTCTCTAGTTCGTTGCACTGTAAGGTTCAATCCAAACTTGTATTTCGTTGAGTTTCACATATCTCCCTGTCAGATCGAAATGTAGTAGCATTCTGCGGAGAAACAAATCTATCTATATCAAGACAAGGGCGGGGTGAGTGGATGCTGAATAACCAAGACATCGCTTATTATTAGTTTTATTTATAATTATATCGCCTTATGCTTTATGAACCTGATATATCTAAACCCATGAGCAAAAAATCTAGGAGTAAGATTAAATTACAAAATTTACGGGTGTTCCTTTCAACCTATCACAGTTTAGTGAACGTGTTAGCCAATACGTCCAGGGACTTGGCAATCGGCACCAGGGTGGTGTCGCCTTTTCTCGTCATGGAATTATTAATTGTGGAGTTGGTTAGGCGAAAGGAGGAGGGAAACATGATCGGATAACGCACGCACGGAGGCGGATGTTGTGGCCACGCACCCACGCACTGTAGTCAGACACATTGACGCATATCACATCCAACACAGGCCTGACACACGGAATCTCTCCCGGATAAGGAGGCCCGGGCTCCGTCACGGCAGAGCCAGCCCAGGGCAGGCCACTGCTAGCGGACATGCGTCAGGGTACTCTGGAGAGGGGCGTGCCGCCGCCAGGAACTAACGGGACGCCACGTCAAGATTCACAATGGACATTGTGTACTCGGGGCGCAGCCACATCGGGATCCATCAAAGAAAGCAGACACGGCGGCCAGCTCGACAGCCACATCAGGGCCCAGATGTGACAGGAGTTCGCCCGGGCCAGAACTCAAACCCCAGCAACCTCTGGATCCATCAGCAGCTTGCAGACATCGCGTGACCTGCCTGGCAGCGCCCAAAATGCGTGCTGTCGAAACGTGTACGCCCTGGCCTCTGAACTCACTCCAGCACACTGGATCCATCAGAGCTGCAGAAATCTGAGTGACCCTGCATGCGGCAGCCAGCCCACAATGCCCAGCTGTCGCTTAGTAGAATTCGCCATGGCCCGAACTCAAGTCCAGCTCACAGCAGGATACATGAGCAGCGCGCAACCTCTGTGACCGGCATTCGCAGCCGCCCAAGTCCCAGCTGTAGTAGACGTTCGCCAGGGCTGAACCAATTCCAGCCACCTCGGGATCATCAGCATCTTGCACACATCTGCGTGACCTTCTTCGAGCCAGCACAAGGCCCTGCTGTTGAGAGAGTCGCCTAGCCGCTGAATAATTCCAGACACCGTGGATCCATCAGCAGCTTGCAGACATATGCGGACGCATGGCAGCCACCTGCAAGGCCAGCTGTCGCTAGAGGCGCCACGGGCCACTCGTATCAACTACCAGCCACTCTGGATTCATCAGGCAGACATCTGTGGACCTCCTTGGCAGCCCAGCGCATCCTGGTCTTAGAGTTCGGCCCGGGCCCTGAACAATAGTCCAGCCACCGCTGGATCCATGAGCAGCTGCAGGCATCTGACGTGACCTCCATAGGCAG
>JACBWV010000347.1:1516014-1549376 GCA_013435795.1 Chlamydomonas sp. ICE-L | reverse complement strand
CTTTGACATCCGGCGGTGCTTGAACGTGCCTGTATTCTGCATGTATTCTCAAGGTCAGATGAATGGCATAGGATGATTAAAAAAAATGTCCCCAAACACCGATACCACAAGGTCGAATACCCAAAGGTCGTCGACGACTCGTCGTCGTTATGATCATTAGCATTAAGGGGATGACTCTCTCTAGGCCACTGCGATGCTTCTCGTATTGGCGCGAGTGTGGTGATGCCCGAAAACCGGTTCTCTAGAGAATCGAGTGCGTCTAGCATGACGTACATAGCGGGGCCGAGCAGCACCCCAACCATTCCCCCCCATTATTGTACAACGCCATGATCTTCCTCTTGCGTTTCCGAAGATAGAGCGGCCATCGTCCTGCATAGTGGCCTCCTCGTGTCTGAAGTCGCTCGAAAAGTGCCACAGGAACTGAAGCCGGGGGTGTGTAGGGCAATAGACTCCGGTATAGGTTTGTAGGAACATCAGCGCGTTGAATGACCAGCGCCGTCTCAAACAAGCGCTTAGTGAACATGTAGTACAACGGGAAGGATCTCAACAGCCCCCGCCTGCAAGTCCGATTCAATCACGGTAAGATGAGGTATCGTCCCTTCGATGGGATGCATGCTGTGCGCATGTCCGGGTACGAGGGTCGTCTACGATGACCACGGCATGGTGGGTGCACCGCTCGGATGCGGTGCACGCACGTGTGCCAATACACCATGTGCACCGGTTTTTTCATGCATCGAGAATCACGTGCCATCCACATTCTAGAAATCATCATTTACGTAATACCGGTACAGCTTTTTAAGCATTTTGGGTCACCGGTCCGTGGTTCACTACAAATATGTTTTGAGGAGTCTGAGGAAGGTTTGTAATATATACAACGTTGTACAAGAGCAGAATTCCACTTGAGACATACTCCCCCTATCGTTATATCCGACTGTATAGAAACAGAAAAAAGCAAGCCACCTGAAGGATTCAGTTGCTGAATTCCTCTGCCCGCTCCGCGGGCCTGCCCCCCCCCCCCACACCCAAGACACTGTTTTATTGTCAAGCAGACATGTGTGTTGACTGTCTCCTACATCCATCAGTCCGGTTATCAACCGATGCGAAGAAACAATGCGTCATACAATGTATTATGTTTGCTAAGCATATCTAAAATGGATATAACTCATGTTTGCAACTCCCTCCATCAATCGACCAAAAATCTTGCCACACAACTTGTATGCATTGTTATGCAATGGATACACTCAATAGGCACCTATCCGCCAAATATTGAAATCAATTGCGAACGGCTACAAATGGTATCAAAACACGAAAGCACCCTGAACTCCGGAATCAATCATTTCAGACTACAACGTTTGTACGGAACCATGGCCTTCACAAGGTTTGCAATCAAATCATGCAATGTAGCTATTACACCCAAATCTTCTCAACCATGACAATGTCCGAGGAATGCAAAAACGCCCTCAGCTCCTAGTATAAACACCGACTTTCCGCGGAGTGCGGTGCCGTCCACTGCTCCAAAGAAGGCGGTAATAATAGGCAAGGTGCTTCAAAGCATGGGACGCAATATCGGGGTGGGGCCCCTTGGGTACCACTAGCTAGTACCGCTATGTCTAGTCTACGGCTGCCACTTCTGAAAGGGGCTGCATACAATTAATTTTTCTAACGGCGATGGTCGTACATTTATTTCCATCTGATACATTGTTCATTTACTGTCTACGACGTTAGAATGCGTCGCTCTTTCATATGCGACGAGATATGTGCGTCCAATTTTGACTTTTCTACCAATATTTTTTCCGTAGGATCCAATTCGTGTACATCGCTTCCCACGGCCTCCTGGTGGTGTTCGAGAACGCGGGCGGTCCTTTGTCGTTCGACCGCGGATGCATGAGGGCTGTGACGGAGTGGGCGAAGTACTCTGCGTGAAGGCTCTTCGCGAAGTCCTGCAGCGCACCGAACGCGGAGGCGGATGCATTGCGTGTCTTAGGGATGAAATACCCGCTGGGACGCGATGTAGGTGGTGTACGCCTTGGTAAGGGGCGTGCGCTCCCTGCTTGCGTACGGCGTCGAGCGCGGCGTTCCAGTGTGGGGGAGAGGGTGGCGGCGTGCGTGGCGAAGAAGGCTGGGTGTTGGGTCAGAGTCGGCGTTATCATGCCATATTTTTTCGACCTGCGAGACGGCTGCTGCGCCCAAGAGCACGACGAGGTGAAGCACATGATTATTTGGTGCGTGGGCATGTTGTCGATCGCGCGGAACTCGATGCCGACGAGTTCTCCCCCACCGCCTCGCGTCAATCGGCGCGTTCCGCGACCACCTTGACCTTCGCGTCCCCTCTCCATGACGAACGGAGGTTTCAGTGTGTCGCGGACGCGGAGCCAGAGGGGCACCCAACCCTTCTTCAGGGACATGGTCTAAAGAGTCGCAGAGCCAGCTGCGGATATCAAGCCCCGTCCCTGCCTCTGGACTCTATGTAAGGGATATTCCACGTGTAATTAGGGTAATAATACCCGTTCCGCATGTGTGAGCCAATGCATGCTGTGAACGGGACCTTTTTGCCATCGATCCACACGAATAGCTTGGACATGTCGCGCTGCATGCGTGCCCCGCGTCTTGCCAGCATGTCCGACTCGTTTTCGAACCACATGACCTGGAACCCGGTAATCGAATCGACGTCCGGACCCTCGGCGATGTACTTCACGGCTGTGGTGCCGTATCCGGCAAAGTTACTGGTGTCCGCGCCATGCTGGCGCGGTTGTGCGTGTTCTTGTTGGCGCCCGGGCGAGGGGGTCGCCCGAGAAAAGACTCATGAGCAATGGCTCAACCGTCTGCAGCAGATGGCCAGGTAGCGTGCTGCAGTTGCAGCAGCTTGTACTCGCGCAAGGTCATGTCTACCTTGCGATCGTGCGGGAGCGTCACCCAGACGTGGAAGCTGCCCTCGTATAAGGCGTCGCCCTGTGGTGTGATTCTGCCGCTCCACGGAAATATCTGCGCGCCGGTGATTCCCTCCTCGTTCGCGCGTGCCAAGACCGCTGCTTCGGCGTCGTGCAGCTGTCTCGCCACGCCGGCAACGGTCGCGTTTTTGTGCTTTGTGCTGCGAGTCTCCAGGAATGGCCGTCCACGTCGTAAGTTTTGTTTATTTGGGATTGTGTTGTTCTTGTTTTGTGTTGTTGTTGGTGGGATTTCTTCGATACCTTGACTGCGCGGAGCGCGCACAGGCTGCGCAGTGTGTCCTCATGGACAGCGGTGTGCTAGGTCGCTTTTCGTTCGGGATCACCGAGATCGAATAGATGTCATCATAGCAGCATGTGACAAACAGTGTGTCCCCACGGTAAATGCTCGTCTGTACGGTATCCTGTGCCTTGCTTGGCATGAAGGTTTGCATCGTTACAATGACCCGGACGCGTTAGAACTTTGCTTTTTCGGAGTCCAAGAAGACCGTCCAGTCCTGCGATGTGGCTGCAGGTGCTCGAGGATCGCTGGCCAGGTAGAGACGCTGCGGAGGTGCGCGAACGGCGGCACGCTTCATCGGTTTGTATCGACGAGTATATGACCCGTACTCTGGGAGACTTTGGGAAGAGCGTTTGCGCTCCGCGGGGAAGAAGAGAGAGAGACTGTTGAAATCGTGCTGCAACATGAGTCCCCAAGGAGCATCATGTCGTTGTTCTACCCTAGGACAAGGAGGAAATAGGTTACAGTACTAGTTCCCAAGTCCTTCTGTGTATGTGTGTATCTTCGACACTTCGCTCGACACTGTATTTTCTGTAAAGAACCTTTCAGCTTGTTAATCCAATTTCGCGTCTTACAACAATTCCAGTTTGCAATATTTCTTGGCCTCGCAAGAATTCCGGGGCAGATTGGGTACATTGTAAAGCAATTGTGGTGTTAAAGTCTGCATTACAGTCGACGGAATACTAATGAACCCGCCTGTGTACGGCCAACTTACGGTGTAACCTAATGGGTGCAACCCACGGGGCAATGGAACCCACAATACGATTGAATCAAAAAATTGCAGGGATGTTAATACGAGCTAGATCGTGGTTCTATTTTACATCACGTGGCTCTTCCATCCTGACAGACTCAGTATCGTTATTTGTCGGGTCTTTCGAGAGTGTCCATTGAAGGACCAGCCGCACTTAAGCGATAGCCTTTCACTCTAGTAACCGTGGCCAAAAGACCACGGCGGGTTCGACTTTGTGATGTGCAATTGCGTCAGTAAAGAGGTGTCTTTGTGGACGGTGTCATTTCTAGGAGACCTATCCACTCTATACAAATAAGTTGTCATTTTACTGTTCTAGCCCGATGTATCGATATTCTTTGATGTGCGTCTCAAGGTGCAGTACAAGCAGTTAGGTCTGACAGATTGGTGTCAGTCGTCCACAGTTGTGGGACACGATTGTTTCAGGTGCGTCAACGAAGTGAGGCGGGACAGCGGTGATATGTCTTCCACGAAGTTGTGCGATATGTCCCAAGTGGAACAAACGCAGTGGGCGGAAAGCGGTGATAGGTCTCGAGCGAATTCGATGTTAGAAATGTCGAGGTGAACCAACGAAGTGAGGCCGGACAGCGGTGATATGTCGTTGTCCTAGAAGGTGTGCGATATTTTAAGGTGAACCAACGAAGTGAGGCCGGACAGAGGTGATAGGTAGGTAAAGTAGGTGCGCGACATGTCCAGGTGAATCAAACGAAGTTCGGACAGGATCAACGGTGATAATGTAATGCAGTCCCACGTCCGTGTGATCGTACATATGCTCCAGAGATGAAACCAACGAAAGTTAGAGACCGGGAATACCCACGCGGACTACCCCCCCCTCGCCTTCTCTTAGGTGTTCTTAGGCCTCGTTGCCTGTAGAACCTACCCCCTGGACCGTGTGTGCCCCCGCACCTGCCACAGCCCCCCCATTCCCCACCCCCCCCCACCCGGGTCCTGTCACACTTTTCACTCTCACGACGCTTCTAGCATAGGGAGGCCAGAGGTGTCAGGTGACCGATAAGGGTACGACATTGGTTGAGATGAGCCAACGAAGTTGAGGACGGAACAGAGGAGATTATGTTGCGCACGCCGGTGTGATTGGAGTCCAGGTGAAACTCCAACGAAGTTGGACAGGTGTCACAAGCGGTGATATATGACCCCGCGGGGGACTTGCTTGTCCAGGTGGACCAATGAAGTTAGACAGGCGCCCCGGTGATATATTCGACCACGTCGGTGCATTCTGTCCATGAGTGAACCCCCGCCGTTAGCACGGACAGCGGATGTAGGTCTTCGATCTCTTGCGATTTCCTGAAATTGTTCCAAGTGGCTTAAACGTAGATAGGTCTGCCATAGGTGTCAGGTTGAACCGCGAGCAGGTTTCCAAACTTCCGCCCAAGAAGTTAGGTCTGACAGAGGGTCAGGTGTCACGATCGGTAACAAAGATGTTCCGGTTGCTACCACCAGTGTTCGGTCGGAGGAATGAGGTTGCGGGTTCATATGTGGGGATAGTTAGTCAACTCTTGGAGCTGCAAGGCGAGCGACGGAGTCGCGCCAAACTTTCTGTATGGGCTTGTTGGCCCTGTGACACACCGGGGTGCGACGCATCTCCACTGTTTGCAAACGAGAACCACTTGTTTGAGGTGGAAGTCGTTAGAAATCGCATTGGAGAGAATGATCTCCAGGACATCTTCAGGGATGTCGGCGAAGGAACTCATATTAAATTGATTCGTTTTTTTTCTGTTTTCAGCTACTGGATATAAATTGCGATCAAATACTGTGAAGTGTGCTGGAACTGAAGAAGGTTGCAACAGTTGTGTTTACACATCAATAAAATATTGCAACAGTTGTGTTTACACATCAATACAATATTGCAACAGTTGTGTTTACACATCAATACAATATTCCGCCACCGCATCGTGTGTAATGAATGGACGGACGGATGGATGCGACAGTTTTCTGCCGTTTACTGTAGGTTTTTGCAACTGAATCCCTCTTCCCGCTCCGCGGGACCTTCGAGACCCCCTTCCTATTAATCCCCATAGAGTTGTTGTCGTGCAGGAGTCTGCTTGATACAATCTGTCGATATATAGATATGTGACTACTTTACCGTTTTTCCGTCATTTTCAGATGAATCAACGAAGTGAGGGCGGAAAGCGGTGATATGTCGTCCACGTCGGTGTCCTTCATGTTCAGGTGAATCAATGAAGTGAGTCCGGCAAGCGGTGATATGTCGTCCACGTCGGTGTTCGAAATGTCCAGGTGAACCAACGAAGTGAGTCCTGCCAGCGGTGATAGGTCGGCCATGTGGAGGTGCGAAATGTCGAGGTGAACCAACGCAGTGAGGCCGGACAGCGGTGATATGTTGTCCACACGTGTGTACGACATGTTCAGGTGCGTCAATAAAGTGAGTCCGGACAGAGGTGATATGGTGTCCACAAGCGTGTTATCCATATCCAGGTGAATCAACGAAGTGATGCCGGACAGCGGTGATAGGTCGGCAACGTAGATGTGCGCCATGTTCAGGTGCCTCAACGAAGTGAGGGCGGATAGTGGTGATATGTCTTCCACTTCGTTGTACGACATATCCAGGTGAAGCAACGAAGTGAGTCCGGACAGAGGTGATAGGTATTCGCCACGGAGGTGTACGACATGTTCAGGTGAACCAACGAGGTGAGGCTGGAAAGCGGTGATATGTATTCCACACGTGTGTACGGGATGTTAGGCGAATCAACGAAGTGAGGCCGGACAGTGGGTGATATGTCGAACACGTAGGTCGTGCTCCATGTTCAGGTGCGTCAACGAAGTGAGTCCGGAACAGAGGTGATATGTCTTCCACTTCGTTGTACGCCATGTCCAGGTAAGCAACGAATTGAGGCCGGACAGAGGTGATAGGTCTTCGCCTGCTGATGTGTACGACATATCCAGATGAACCAACGAAGTGAGGCGGACAGCGGTGATATGTCGAACACGTCTGTGTGCGAAATGTCGAGGTGAACCAACGCAGTGAGGCCGGACAACGGTGATATGTCTTCGCCCGCTGAGGTGTACGACATATCCAGATAAACCAACGCAGTGAGTCCGGACAGCGGTGATATGTCGAACACGTCTGTGTGCGAAATGTCTAGGTGAACCAACGCAGTGAAGCCGGACAACGGTGATATGTCTTCGATATTGTCTTCGAATCTCCGACATTTTTTTGTAGGGTACGTCTTTCCCCCGATTGTTACCGATTTTCAACTCTTCGAGCCTGCAAATGCGTGAGACATAGTCCAAACTTTTATAATGTCTCAGGTGGATCCTTGTGACACACCGGGGTGCGACGCATCTCCACTGTTTGCTAACGAGAGCCACTTGTTTGAGGTGGCATTCGTTCGAAATCGCATTGGCTAGAATGATCTCCAATACATCTTCATTGATTTCGTCAAAAGAACTCATTCGTTTGTTTTACTGAAGAATGAATGGTTGTTTACACATCATTCGATGACGAGTGGACGAGAAGTTGCCGCCCGCTAGAGTCGGCTGAACAGTAAATGTACGACATCGCCGTTAGAAAATTGGCGTTAATAATGGCCGAAGTTTCTGACCGTGTTCCTCCGTTTGCGTGTGTACGTGTATGATGACTCCAATTTTTCTAAAAACTCAACAAAAGTATGCGTGTTGAAAGACCCTTGCCTGATGTTAAAATAAATGTCTCCTTTGCCTTGTTGAATAAGACAAAGTGCCGACATTGTCGTCACCCTAGGTCTCAACCTCGGTACAACCAGTAGCTCTCCCTTTGGTGAGTAGCCAAACACGTCTCTCGTATGTCTTCCAAATGAAGTTTCGTCGATCGATACAAAAGTCCTCCCTTCCTCTTTTAACCGTTCCCTTTGGCTTATGAATGACGTGGTTTTCTCATATAAGTTATCAGGCCTGGAGAAGAACTTTGCTTTTTTCTTTGTGAGCCCAAGCCTTTTTATCACAACGCGAATCAACTCTTTTGATACCTCAAATCCGAAAGCATCCTTTACATTATGACGAAGACCAGCAAGAGATGCGAATGGATCTATTTTTAATGACGCCTTTAAGAACTCTATGACCACATCCGATTTTGTAGGTTTATTCCGTCTGTACACTTTTTTAGTGGGGTTTGAGATCCACCTCGAGACTGTCATGTGGCTTACATTCGCAAGTATAGCCACTCTCCTCAAACTTTGCAGCAATGTGTACATGTGTACAACAATCGACCGTCTGTCCAAGTTGTACATAGAGAATTGGAATTGATTCAATATACTGTAACATTATTGACCGGTCTGAGTGTAACTTGCGGGGCATCGAGGGATTCGCTACAGTGCGGTGCCCATGGAGGGTTATTATTTCAGGGGCAATTCATGTGACGAATCAGACAGGCCAGTTGCTGGAAATCCAGTTGACAATGTCACCCCTGAACAATCAACGCGTGCTGGCAAGGCGGAGAATAGATGCAAACTTCAATGTATCTGTTGGAGGTGCAGGAGTCAGGGGCGGAGATGAAGTGTCATATGATGAAGCAACAAACGCAGAAAAGGTGCACCGGTCTGCCCTTGGCCATGGGATGACCGCGCACCTAGAGTCTCATTCAACCAAGGCCTACTTGACAGTAATTGCATATTTGCCTTCTTCAGGATCTCAACCACATACTAGTGGCCGCACATTCAATCTTGTGGAGAATGCCATGGTTTCTCGCAGGCGCGAGTATGTCTTTGAACTGAAGCACTACAATTTAGCGTTGGCCCATCACGATAAGCAGGTGTATACAGTAGTTCTCAAATAAAGTGGGACACACCTTATAATCATCCAGACTGCAGATCGTTGCTTTTGGGCAACGTTGGGGGGTGCAGCAGGTTGAAGAGGTTCTCGAAGATATTCCGAGTAGCCTCTTTGGTAAACCGTTCAACCGTCTGTGTCCCCATATCAGTATCAGGGGGTGGTGGGGATTTCGAGGAACTTCTCGGCGCGTCTCGGCGAAACGCGAGAGGTCGCTCTCTCCCAAAGACTTGGTGGAGTGTAAGCATCAGGATGTTCCTAGAAGCGTTCACATCGCGGTCTCAAGTCTTCCCGCAGTGGAGCCTACCACCGCTCTGTTGGCGTGGCGCTCCGCTTTGACTGCTTTTGCTGTGGAGAATCTTGTGAATCCGCTTGCGTCCTTCTGTACATTCCCAAATTATACTGAGTGTCCCAAAATTATTTGATAACAACTGTATACAGTCAACGGAATACTAAAATGAAACCGCCTCGTGTACGGCACACCTTCCGGTGTAACCTAATGGTGTAGAAATCCACGGGGCAATGGAACACCAATACGATTTTGAATCAACAGATTGCAAGATGTTAACGAGAATATAGTGATTCTTTTTTAGATCACGGCTCTCAATCCTGCAGACTCCGTATCGTTCTTTTGTCGGTACTTTCGAGAGTGTCCATTGAAGGACCAGCCGCACTTAAGCGATCGCCTCTTCCCCAGTACCGTGGCCCAAAAGAACACGGGGTCTTTGTTGATGTGCAATGCGTCATGTAAGGAGGTTCACGAAACCGCATCCTCCTTGCGTGCCACCGCATCCTCCTTGCGTGCAGACGCATAACGAAGTGAGGCCTGACAGCGGTGATATGTCGTCCACCATGTGTTCGATATGTCGTCCACCTGTGTTCGAAATGTCGAGGTGAAGCAACGCAGTGAGTCCGGACAGTGGTGATATGTCGTCCACACGTGTGGACGACGACATGTTCAGGTGAACCAACGAAGCGAGGTCGGACAGAGGTGATAGGTCGGTCACGTAGGTGTACAATATGTCCAGGTGAACCAACGAAGTGAGTCCGGACAGCTGTGATATGCCGTCCACCATGTGTGTGTACTCCATGTTCAGGTGAATCAATGAAGTGAGGCCAGACAGCGGTGATATGCCGCCCACGTCGTTGTACGATATATCCAGATGAACCAACGAAGTGAGGCAGGACAGTGGTGATATGTCGTCCACACGTGTGGACGACATGTTCAGGTGAACCAACGAAGTGAGTCCGGACAGCGGTGATATATCGTCCACCATGTGGGTGTACTCCATGTTCAGGTGAATCAATGAAGTGAGGCCGGACAGCGGTGATACGTCGCCCACGTCGTTGTACGATATATCCAGATGAACCAACGAAGTGAGGCAGGACAGTAGTGATATGTCGTCCACACGTGTGGACGACATGTTCAGATGAACCAACGAAGTGAGTCCGGACAGCTGTGATATGTCATCCACCATGTGGGTGTACTCCATGTTCAGGTGAATCAATGAAGTGAGGCAGGACAGTGGTGATATGTCGTCCAAACGTGTGGACGATATGTTCAGGTGAACCAATGAAGTGAGGCCTGACAGCGGTGATATGTCGGTCACGTAGGTGTACGAAATGTCGAGGTGAAGCAACGCAGTGAGTCCGGACAGTGGTGATATGTCGTCCACACGTGTGGACGACGACATGTTCAGGTGAACCAACGAAGCGAGGCCGGACAGGGGTGGTTGGTCGGTCACGTAGGTGTACGATATGTCCAGGTGAACCAACGAAGTGAGTCCAGACAGAGGTGATATGTCGAGCACGTCTTCGATCTCCGACCTTTTTTCGTAGGGTACGTCTTTCCCCCGATTGATACAGATTTTCAACTCTTGGAGCCTGCAAATGCGTGAGACGTAGTCCAAACTTTTATAATGTCTTATGTGGATCCTTGTGACACACCGGAGTGCGACGCATCTCCACTGTTTGCAAACGAGAACCACTTGTTTGAGGTGGCATTCGTTCGAAATCGCATTGGATAGAATGATCTCCAATACATCTCCATTGATTTCGTCAAAGGAACTCATGGAAAATTAAATTGATTCGTTTCTGTCACTGAAGAATGAATGGTTGTTTACACTTCATTCGATGACGAGTGGACGAGAAGTCGCCGTGACCCTTTCAATTATTAAAGGGTTGCAACAAGTTGTTCCATGATAAAAAAAAATGACGCATTTTGAAAACACAACAACAACAACAACAACAACAACTTATAAACCCAAATATCTCCTCTCTCCCCCTCGTTTCCCCAAATCTTTTGTCATGTCTACCATGTCTGCCCAGATCACTGCGTTCGTCGATACAACAAATATCTTCGACGTCGTCCAGAAGAAGGACCGAAAGAAGATATCCCAAAACGTCACCGTCCCTCATTTGAAGGGCATTTGCAACGTTATCATTTCCTTGACCAGCGTGCCTAAGTGCCTCGCCGACTCTGTCGGCACAATGAAGATTGCGCACAGAAAGTTTATCCAAGATTCCCCGAAAGGGGAGAAGGGGCCTCTCCAGGCCATGTTGCTACCAGTTGCAGTCGCTACTGCGGCTGCCCAAGATGCTGCTGCTTCTACTTCACCCTGCTGCTTATACTTAATCGATGCCATTGCTGTCGCCCTCCCAGAGGACGACGAACCACCGAGGACGTTGGCACTGGGTCCGGCGGTAGCGGTAAGCGCCCCGGCGCCACGGTGTCACCCTCTGTGGCTCCGGCTGCTACTGCTTCTACTGATTCTACTGATTCTACTGATTCTACTACTGTTCCTGCTCCTGCCCTCTCTAGTGGTACCGCCACGTCTGCTGGCGCGTTCTCCACGGGCTCCCCCTCCTCCTCCTTGGCCTCCGGTCGGGTTGGACGCGGGACCCCGCTGAAGAACGAGCTGCAGGTTGGTGCCAATATAGGTGCATTTACCATAGTGGGGTATTCCCCCACCCTGGGCTGCACTGCTGTCACCACTAAAGGCAACCCTTGCAGACGCCGTCAGGTTACCGTTTGCACCTCTGGTGAACCCCCCTTCACCCTGGGCACGTGCGCGCACCTCGCGTGCATGAAACAGACTCCCTCACAGCGTGAGGCGTACCTCGCCACCAAGCGAGCTACGCTCGACGAGCTTGCAATTGAGCTTCGCTCCATGTCCCTCGTCTTCCAGCCGCTTTAGTTATATACTCAGTTAGTAAAACCTATTTTTTTGTCTCATTTTGTATATTTTTGATATGCCTCTGTTTTTTTTCTTCCCGAGTGATCCCCTCTCCGGGTTTACACGGGATCTGGGTGCCCTGTGCAGGAACTTTTGCTTCTTTGGAGGACCCTACCACAGTGGGAGTGGTCGCTGTGTGACGAGACTCTACAGGATCCGCATTGATGAGAGTGGTCGCTGTGTGACGTGACTCGACAGGATCCGTATTGATGAGATGCATGGGTGTGATGCCTAGCTCATGTCCAGACGTGAGCATGATGGAGGTAGTGAATGCACTTACATCTGCTAGATGGGATGGTACAGTTGTTCCCAAATAAAGTGGGACACACCTTGTAATAATCCAGACTGCAGATCGTTGCTTTTGGGCAACGTAGAGGGGTGCAGCAAGTTGAAGAGTATCAGCTTGAAATCACTCCGGTAGAGTGGACAGTAGATTAAAGCAGCGGAACAGACGCACCAATCTATACACGGAGACAAGGATAACGTTACAGACACAGGAGACCCATAAAGGGGCACCTGTGGTGAAAGGAGGCGGTAGACAGGAACCTAACAGGGTACAGATCAGACCGGAGACGTAGGTGACAGGAAGCTGCCACTGAGTCATCTCAAGATGACTCAGTCCCACGGGAAGCTGGCTCAGGAGAGCCGATAGTTCTAAGGGAGTACATAAGTAGTCACCAAGTCATAAAACGCGTGAGAGCACCGCTATACATGCTGATACTCCACCTATGACACAGGTGACATACAATAGTACTACTCCACCTATGGCACTGGTGACATAGAACTATATGTAACAAATTAAAAAAAAAAAAAAAAAAAAATCAAAGAACTCCGGAAAAAAAAATCGAGAGAAACTTCAAATGAAACCCGAAGGGTGCAAGGGAAGGTATGAAGCAAGGCAAAGAACCAAAATTTGCCAAGTGGATATAAGAGGACAACTAAATATCAAAGTCGGGTAACAACGGTATAGAAAACCTGATCCGGGAATAGGAACCTAATGCCAATCAATGATAACTTAAAGAAACTCTAAATGTAACCAAAGAAACCCTAAAATGTAACCAAAAATTCCAGAATACATGTAACCAAAATTCTAGAATACATGTAACCAAAAAAAAATGGTTAAGGAGAAGCAGTCATTCCAAACATGCGAATAAAACGCCAGAACACCATAGGATCAAGGGGCTTGGTGAAGGGGTCAGCACAGTTGTCCTTAGTGTTAACATAGGCAACATCCACCTGGCCATCCTCCACCAGCTCCTGGATATAGTGATGGATGACATCAATGTGCTTGTTGCGAGGGAGCAGCTGACAGTCATTGGCCCAGCTCAAGGACCCCAAGTTGTCACCCTGAATGGTGACCAGGTCACAAGGCAGCCCTAGATCAATTCTCAACTTTTTCAACCATTGCACCTCCCTGGCAGTCTGAGACAGGGCCTGATACTCAGCCTCACTGGATCTAACAGCAACAGTGGGTTGCCTTTTGCTCATCCAGTTCACAAGGCAGCCTCCAGCAAGCACAGCATAGCCAGTCTGAGATCTCCTGTCAGACCCATCATCAGCAAAGGATGAGTTACTAAAGACAGTAAAAGAGAAACCAGGGCTGTGAGTGTAAGTGAGGCCCAGATGGGAATGTTCTCTCAAATACAAAAGCAAGCGCTTGGCTGCAGCCCACAGGGGGGCAGTGGGTTGAGCAGAAAACCTGGACAGGTAGCTAACAGCAAAAGAAATATCAGGCCTTGTGCAGGTAGCCAGGTACAGCAAAGCCCCCACAAGAGAGAGGTACTGGCTATTAGAGGCCAGAGGTTCTCCAGGAGGATCAGTGACAGTGCACTTGGACATGGGAACTGAAAACTTGGGCTTGGTAGCAGCAGTGAGACCAAACTGTTCCACCAGCTCAACAATGTAGGAGTGCTGGGAGAGGTCGATCTTAACACACCTGCCGTCAGAATCAAGTGTACAAGTCATGTCCAATGAAAGGAATTGGACAGGTACACCCATTTCCTTGACTTCCCACCCAGCTGCTTCCATAGCCTTGATCAGCAAGGCATACCTATGCAGCTCACTAAAAGCACAGATAAAGTCATCCACATAGGTCAGGACATAGCTCCACCCACCAGTAGAATCCCTCCTGAAATACAGAGCAGGTTCAGCTTTGCACATGGTAAAACCGTGGGCAACCAAAACCTGCTTTACATCTTTGCTCCAAGCCCTGGGTGCCTGCTTCAAACCATAAAGAGATTTAATTAGCTTGCACACAAGGGGAACATTGTCAGGACCAAGTTCATGAAAGCCCTCAGGCTGGTAGCAGAACAGGTCCAGACCAGGTTCCAGCTTGGCATTCAAGAATGCAGTCTTGATGTCCAGCTGCCTCACAAACATTTTTCTATGAGTGATGGCAGCAAGGAGCACACGAAGACCTGCTTTAGAGGAGACGGGGGCATATACATCATGGTAGTCCAGCCCAGGACGTTGCAGAAAACCACGAACTACAAAACGAGCTTTAAAACGCAAAGAACCATCAGCCCCATGTTTCTTGACAAATAACCATCTGCCAGATAGAATCCTCTGCCTAGGAGGCTGTGGAGTGAGGACCCAAGTGCCATGAGCATGGAGGGAGGCCATCTCATCCTTCATAGCCTGCAGCCAGAGATCTCTGTCTGGGTTGGTAGGTAACATTGCAGCTTTATAAGAGAGTTCAGTAGAGGTAGAAATAAAAGCCCCCACGTACAAGCAGTGTACTTGTACATGGGCAGCGGGGATATCAGCAGTATCAGCAGTAACCGGTAATAAAGCCCCCAGCGCAGCACTCATGCGTGGTTGAACAAGGCCGGCCTCCTTTGCCTCTAAATCGTCGAAGCCTGGGTACACTGGAACACCCCAGCCATACGCAGTATCTGACCCGGACCAGTGTTCGAGGTCATCACTCACATCATCTGTGACGGCCACATCGTCGCAATGCCTGGTCCGGTATAAACCACCAGGTATAGCAGGGGGTGAAGTGATCAACAACTCCCGCGAGCTATCCGAATAGGTGGACGGGGGGTGGCAACTAGTGGGCAGTGGACCTGTACTAGGTTCCACTATGACCCGAGGCTGTCCTAATCCTACGACTTCACCGACGAAACGTGGCGCAGAGGAAGGCCCGGCGACCCCCTGAGATTCGAATAAATTAGAGCTTGAAGGAACATCAGACTCCCCCTGGCCCAAAGCCGCCGCACGCGATACAGCACCATCATTACCTGGCCTGGGACGCATCGTCATCCCATGACCAGTAAAGCGGTCAACAATCGGGGTTGGTAAAGGGCCCAGGACATTGTCAGTAGTATCAAGCCCTTTACCGATGATAGCGGCAGGGGTGCGAGAAAAATACTGAGATCCATCATAGGGAAAAAGCCCAGGGATACAGTTATAGCTAAACTGTTCATAGAAGAGCACATCACGACTCTCTACCACCTGGCGCAACTTCGGAACCCAAACAAAATAACCCTTACTCACCAGAGAATACCCAACCAGTCTACCAGATAACGCCCTTTCGTCAAGCTTATTGCGCTTCTTCCCATTCACTAAGGTAACATAGCATGGGCACCCGAACACGCGCAATAACGATACATCAGGTAGAACCCCAAAGAACAACTCATAAGGAGTCTTGTCACCCTGATTAGGCAGCCGGTTGCGTAGGTAACACGCGGCGAGGAAGGCATAGGGCCAGAAGGACTTAGTGAGCTTAGACTCCAAGTGAATGCTCCTAGCTACGTTCTGAAGGACCCCATTGTACCGTTCCACAGTCGCATTCTGCTGAGCAGTGTAAGCCATGAACAATTCATGCACAGCACCAACCGATTCTAACCAATCCTCGAACCACTTCACTATAAATTCCTTAGCCCTGTCAGACCTAAGACACTTGAAAACAAATCCATGCAGCTGAGTCATCCATCTGAGGATGGTAGTTTGAACTGCTAAGGGAGCTTCATCCCTGGTTCTCAAGCACAAGACCTCAGCATAGCCAGAGTATTGGTCAGTGAGACACAGAACATAAAACTCCCCACGCAAGCCCCTAATATTAAATGGCCCCATGATGTCCAAGTGAAGGCGTTGTAATGGGGCACGGATCCTAGTTTTGCTTTCTTTAGGAAAAGGGATACGTTTTCCCTTTGCCTTCTGACAAGCATCACATGGGATCTTAGACAGTCTTTGCACCTGTTGGAGAGTGAGGGGTAAGTTCTGAACCAAACCCTTCCTTACAAGGTTGTGCATGGCATCATAGCCAGGGTGACCCAGCCGCCTATGCCACAACCATTCAGGAGTGGTAGGGATCACAACTCCACCATCCTCATCAACATCAAGAGCAAAAGCTGGATAATTTTCAGCACCATACAAACGGCCACGAGGGGTGTGACAAGGCCTACATGCAAACTTGTACACACCATCACTGGATGCAGGGAAAGACCACAGAACAGAAGAGCCCTGTGTGGCAGTACAACTAAGGCTATCAAAAGAAATCTTGCAGTTGTGAGCATGGGCAACAGCATTTACTGACATGAGGTTCACCGGACAGTGTGGGATGTAGAGAACATTGGTTAAAGTGATTGGTGTTGGTAACCAATCACTACATAACACAATGGAACCCTGACCCACAGACCGTTGAACCACACCATCACCAAATTTAACTGCTGGCCCAGTCTCAGAAGCATGAAACACAGTGAACAAAGACATATCACCTGTGATCGACATCCCAGCTCCAGAATCAACATGCCAGACACCCTCAGACAGGCTTGGGCTGCAGAGATTTGAAAATTTCGCAGTGCAAGAGAAAAGGACAGAGCGTACCTCCTATTTCTTGTCCAAAGCATACCCATCAATCTGAGCCTGCAAGGAGGCCAGCTGCCGCGGAGTAAGCACACCTGGAAGGGCCAAGGCCATGGGCACCGGATTGGTAACCGGTGCACCAGGCTTGGTCTTACGCAGGTGCGGATGCTTCGTGAAACAGCGATCCTCCGAGTGGGTCGTCTTGCTGAGGCATGGGCCCCAAGTGCAATCCAGACGTCGCTTGTTGGAACCAGAACCCTGAGAACCAGATCCCTGCCCACGCTGAAACGCAGCATTGGCAGGAACCTGGGGAGCGTCCCGGGACCAACCAGGATGCCTGGAGTCGGACCTGGGGAGAGCAATGTTCAAAATGTCGAGAGACCGATATGCCTCTAGACAAGACCAGTAATCTACAGTCTGTCTGTTAGCCAACATCATACCGTACTGGATCCGCAGCGATTCAAATCGGATCAAACGGATCCCATTCACAATGGTTTCCATGGCGTGGCGCTGAGTGACAGGATGTCCAGCACTGCGGAGGTCAGTGCACAGACTGCGAACCATGCGAAAGAAATCATCGACACGGTCAGAAGGGCCCATGTGCGCATTATGAAGTTCGATACGCATGAGAGGGACTCTAGAGGCAAGGGCATCAGACTGCGTCTTCCGGATATCCAAAAGGATATCCCGAGGGGTGGCAAAGTCCTGGTATACCTTGACCATATCGTCCTCCATGTTCGCGAGCATCATAGTTAAACACATGAACTCCTGACGTTCGAGAGGCAGTGCACTGAAACCCAACAGTGCAGGATCAAACCGAGACTCACCATGAATGAGGGTATTAGACCCAGCTCCAATCGCAGAAGGGACAGGAGCCAAGGACCTACGAATGTCCATGAAATACTCCGCAGCAAGACCAGCGTCAAGAGCGCGCTGGTCGTCTATGTTCCTAATCACAGGAATGGACCTCGCAACACTCATAAGCATCTCGAAATCTGGGCTAACAGGACACCGAGGGACGGGCACTCGCACAAACTGATAACCAAGCTTCTCGTGATCACTACGCCTCGTACCACCAAAGGAAACACCATGATCTGGGGGATACAGAATCCCAGAAGTGACTGGACCAAGAAAAGAACGACACCTGGTACCAAGCTCAGAGAAAGCCATCACTCGGCGATGCCTCAGCTTCACACTAACATTTGCCATTGTAGCCTGCATATCCATCCGACCGTACAAAGAGCGGTTCAAGGACTCACCATCCCGTCGATCCTGGTTGATCAGGCGGTAGTCCCGCAAGTTCAAAGTCGGAGGAGATCCACCAGTGAGCAGATGCTCCCAAGATTCGCATGACCGCGTATATAGCATAGGAGGAGGGCCAGGGGCAGGAGGCAGCTCCACCGGCGGAGGCGAAGGGGGTTCCAGGGAGGCACCAGCAGCAGAGGTGCGTGCAGAGGAAATAGCAGCCTCGCGAGAGCGAGTGTGGTAGCCAGGGAGGCCACGCTCCATGGGGGCAGATGCAGAGGAAAAAGAAGCAAAGCCCTTCAAGAAAGTGGGCTTTGCCACCTCCGGGTAAGCCGGGGGAACAGGCTCAAAGGGAGGCGCCGACGAAGGCTGAGGCTGATACACAGGCGAAAGCTCTCGATAAGGCATCTGCTGATCAGGAGGCTCATACACCGGCGAAACAGCGGAAGTCTCAAAGACACGAGTGGCAGCAGCAGATGGGGTCACGCCACCGAAGTCAGCACTCGTAGCACTCTTCAAGTCCTCCTCATCATCAGTAGTAGTAGAGTAGTCTTCATCATAATTGAAGGGGACGCAATGAGGCTGCGGGTCTGATGCACAACGGATGATCTGTGTCTGTACACAACACAGCTTCATCAGGACATCCTCAACATCAGAGGACAGGCGTCGAACATTGAGAGAAGGAACCGTAAAGTTGGAGGATTGATCGGGGGGGGGTTACTTCCTTGATGGCGGAAGGACCCTCCTCTCCGGCAGCAGAGGCCGCTGGCGCGCAGTCGTCTAGCCAATCTAGAGGAACCTTCACCCCCGTTGGGAGGATTCGGTCGCATCCATTGCTCACAATGACACTGCGGATCCCACGAGCCCATGAAACACCATTAAGTTTGGTAAGTTTCACAAAGCCGGCAGGAGGCCCTCGCGGAAGTTGCATTATCAAAGCAGTGGTAGTGATGAGGAGCCCAATGACCTATCAGCTTGAAATCACTCCGGTAGAGTGGACAGTAGATTAAAGCAGCGGAACAGACGCACCAATCTATACACGGAGACAAGGATAACGTTACAGACACAGGAGACCCATAAAGGGGCACCTGTGGTGAAAGGAGGCGGTAGACAGGAACCTAACAGGGTACAGATCAGACCGGAGACGTAGGTGACAGGAAGCTGCCACTGAGTCATCTCAAGATGACTCAGTCCCACGGGAAGCTGGCTCAGGAGAGCCGATAGTTCTAAGGGAGTACATAAGTAGTCACCAAGTCATAAAACGCGTGAGAGCACCGCTATACATGCTGATAAAGAGGTTCTTGAAAATATATTCCGAGTCGCCTCTTTGGTAAACCGTTCAACCGTCTGTGTCCCCAAATCAGTATCAGGTGTTGGTGGGGTTTTCGAGGAGCTTCTTCTCGGATCGTCTCGGCGAAACGCGAGAGGTCGCTCTCTCCCAAAGACTTGGTGGACATTTGGAACATCATCGCTTGGTCAGATACTCGTTTTTCGAGGCGTACACGGAACACTAAGTGTCGCCTTTGATTAAAGCCGCTTTTGTCATGTCACGCAACCGCATTTACAGTCCCCCTTAAGAAACCCAATCAAGTCTGCTTGTGATTGTGCGGTTTCTTTGGATGACCCCATTACCACAGTGAAAGCAGTTGCGTAAGATGCGGCGGCTCATGCAAAACACGGAAACAAAAAAACACGCCAATTTACTGAACTTGTTCTGGTTCTCTTTTACCAAAGGGCCTTGTCTGGGGCTGGGTTTCAGAATCCCCAAAATAAAAAGTAGTGGTATTTCACCGGCGCCATAGAGCTCCCACTTATTCTACAGCGTAAACATAGGTTACTCCTTGCAGGACGACGATCGCCATGATTACCAGAATTTTTGAGTATGATGATTCGTACGAATTCTTTGGTGTCCACAACAAGTGCTCAAGGGACGGTTTCAAATTCCACGAGGTGTGGGTGCCCGGATTGTCATCCGTCATTGGTGGTGGGGAGACATTGGATGAAGCGATTGCAGCAGCTACAGTGATGCTGACGATCATTCTTACGAAGATGCAATCCCATGGAGAGGTCATACCGGGACCGCTGAGCCAGGAATCGGTGAAACAACGTGGTTTGATGGAGGAGAAAGTGCAGATGGACGGGTTCGATTCTCAGTTCTGTGATGTTGTGACGGTCAAGACGGTGCCACCGGATTGTGTGCCAGAGTTGTCAGAGCAGGAACTGGCAAATCTTGAGGATGAGGCCAGGGAAATCTGGGCCACTCTGTCGACTGAATGATAGAAGTGTGATACTGTTGCTTAGGAGCTTGTTGTCAATTTAAGATTTTTTACGAAATTGACGTTGAAGAGTTACATATATCGATGTGTAAATATTAGGCACAGTTTTTCTCAAATAAAGTGGGACAAAAATGTAACTACAAGAGCAAATACCCAACCCACGCTGATCAAATATTTTAGGTTACTTGTGTCAACGAGTCGGGTACATGACCCTTCATCATCATATTAACATTGTCTTTGATAACTGCATCCAGTGTGACGTAATCTTCTGGACGCCTGTCTTCAAAAAAACCAGATCCAAATATTTTTCTGTAATATGCATATAAAGGGAACTCTTCCAATGTCTCGAAATCAAAAGCTAGCTTCCAATTTGGTAAAACGTTCACAACACTGTGAACCCATCCTGGAGCCACATGAACTACCTGTCCATGGCTTTGGGAAACAATTCGGACCAAGTTGGGGACTTGGCGATGTAATTGAAACATTTCATCCGCTGACAACAAGGGGAAGTCAGTTTTTAGTCTAATAGCTTCCTCAAACTTTTCTCTGACGACCTCCACACAATTTCTAGACTGCACAAAAGCAATAAATTCTTCAAATCCCCAAGGGGGGACAAAAAGCCAAAGTGCTAATGGACCAGTCACACCAGGGGTCAATGAGAAAGCTACATTAAGTCCCCGGGTAATATCCCAATGTAAACCAGTTCCATCTCCTCCTTGAGTTGACAGAAACAACATCGTTTTCATAAGTATGTTCTGGTCAGGGCGGATATTTACTGCAGCAGCGTCCATAAATAGAGCCTTCGCAATACTATCTAGATCATTGTTGTGCAATAAATCCAATGTGGTTAGGAAGTACACACGTGTGATGAAATACTCAGTATTTTTGGCATTCAATTTAGTGACATGAGGGATATTATTCCTTATTTTCTCGGAAAGCATGTAAAACTTCTCTTCAGAATCGAAGGAATCCTGAATGATTCTGAACAGCTCGGATTCTGTGGGTAATATCTCCCACGATGTGGAGACAATAGTGGGAGTGTATCTGTGCATATCAATCGTAATTGACGCATCAAAAACTAACTCCAACACCTTCCTAGCTACAGCAGAGATGTCCTTATCCAAAAATATAGTCATGTGAGGACCCAACACTCTCATATCCCAACATAATGGGCACACAAGGTGGTTCTCATTGGCGTACGTCAGAATTTCGGTTTTAATTCTGCAATACATACAGCACGCACTTGAATCGGAATTGGACGCCTTCACGCGAGCGTCTCGGATGTCAGTCTACAAAAAAAAGGATTCATTAAATAAGATAAGACGAAGGAGAGTAAATTAAGTTTGACAATACAAGTGCTTGACATGACAGTACCATTACAATCAAGAACAACCTATGAATTTGACAAGGCACAACCCTGTTTGAAGACACATCTCACTGCACCAGTCATCCTACAAGTAGGGCTGACAATTGCCAATGAATTCGTCAATTCAAACATAAGTTTATGCAAAGGCATCATCCATTAATTGATTCAGTATGACCATACACAAGTGCTTGACATGACAGTAACATTACAATCAACCTATGAATTTGACAAGGCACAACCCTGTTTGAAGACACATCTCACTGCACCAGTCATCTAACAAGTAGGGTTGACAATTGCCAATGAATTCGTCAATTCAAACATAAGTTTATGCCAAGGCATCATCCATTAATTGATTCAGTATGACAATACACAAGTGCTTGACATGACAGTAACATTACAATCAACCTATGAATTTGACAAGGCACAAACCTATGAATTTGACAAGGCACAACCCTGTTTGAAGACACATCTCACTGCACCAGTCATCCTACAAGTAGGGCTGACAATTGCCAATGAATTCGTCAATTCAAACATAAGTTTATGCCAAGGCATCATCCATTAATTGATTCAGTATGACCCTACACAAGTGCTTGACATGACAGTAACATTACAAACAAGAACAACCTATGAATTTGACAAGGCACAACCTATGAATTTGACAAGGCACAACCCTGTTTGAAGACACATCTCACTGCACCAGTCATCCTACAAGTAGGGCTGACAATTGCCAATGAATTCGTCAATTCAAACATAAGTTTATGCCAAGGCATCATCCATTAATTGATTAAGTATTACCATACACAAGTGCTTGACATGACAGTAACATTACAATCAACCTATGAATTTGACAAGGCACAACCCTGTTTGAAGACACATCTCACTGCACCAGTCATCCTACAAGTAGGGCTGACAATTGCCAATGAATTCGTCAATTCAAACATAAGTTTATGCAAAGGCATCATCCATTAATTGATTCAGTATGACCATACACAAGTGCTTGACATGACAGTAACATTACAATCAACCTATGAATTTGACAAGGCACAACCTATGAATTTGACAAGGCACAACCCTGTTTGAAGACACATCTCACTGCACCAGTCATCCTACAAGTAGGGCTGACAATTGCCAATGAATTCGTCAATTCAAACTTAAGTTTATGCCAAGGCATCATCCATTAATTGATTCAGTATGACCATACACAAGTGCTTGACAATTCAGTAACATTACAATCAAGAACAACCTACGAATTTGACAAGGAAAGTACTTCATAAAAAACAAACTCACTAGGGGTTGCGTGAAGAAATCTGCTTCTGGGTTGAATGTAGCGTGCAGGATTCCTTTGGTGTTAACCTCAATGAAGGCCGCTCCCATGAGAATCGAAATGCTTATTATGCACATCAACAACTCTCCTTTTCGAGAGGACTTCAGGATGGACTTCACGGACATCCCTGTGCAATGGGGTTTCATGGGGAATGCAGTGTGTGTCAGGGTGTGTGCACAAACACACACATCTGTCTATCCATGCACCGCAACACAGCACTGTGCATGCACATGCACAAGCACACACATGTGGCTATACATGCACACATGTGGCTATACATGCACACCCACACAGCACTGCGTAAGTACTTACACACACATCTGTCTATCCATGCATTGCCACACAGCACTGTGCACGCACATACACACACATCTGGCAAACCATGCACAAGACAACCACTTGCAAACACAAACACATTCAGCCAATCAAGCATGCACACACAGAACAACTGGCTACACATACTTTGTCGCACAGCCATGTGCTACAGTCGGTGGAACAGTAAAATGAAACATCAAAAAAACGGTATAAGGCGGTGACAATCATATATTGTATGAGTGGATTGTCCTATAAAATGACCCGTCCAGCAAAGAAACCTCCTTACATGACGCATTGCACATCAACAAAGACCCCGTGTTCTTTTGGGCCACGGTACCGGGGAAGAGGTGATCGCTTAAGTGCGGCTGGTCCTTCAATGGACACTCTCGAAAGTACCGACAAAAGAACGATACTGAGTCTGCAGGATGGAGAGCCGTGATATAAAAAAGAACCACTATATTCTCGTTAACATCCTGCAATTTGTTGATTCAAAATCGTATTGGTGTTCCTCTGCCCCGTGGGTTGCTACACCATTAGGTTACACCGTAAGGTGTGCCGTACACGAGGCGGTTTCATTTTAGTATTCCGTTGACTGTAATAATTCATTGTTATCATTTCAAATTACTCACCAAGATTGGATGTGTCTTTAAAAGCATCAGCCACCCCCCTTCCTTCAACTAACAAGGCTGCTCCCAACAATGAAGGACTACGCATTGACTCGATGGCTGCAGCCTTTAGCTTTTCAGCTTTCCTCCCATCTCGAGACTTATTCGAGGGTCCCTTAGTATTCTTGGCTACCTGGGTTGACTTGGGCATGTTTCCTGTGTTACGAAACAATGGAGCATAAAATCAGTCAGGCAGGCAGTGCAGCAACAGCATTTGACTATCCTTTAATCTAGATCCAACCAGATCAACTCAATCTAGCATCCTGTAAGTTATCGAACAATTGCGACAGTGCAGGCAGGCAGGCAGTCAGGCAGTGCAGGAGCAGAATTTGACTATCCTGTAAGCTAGGTCCGACCAACTCAACTCGATCTAGCATCCTATAAGCTATCAAACAATTGCGACGGTGCAGTCAGGCAGTCAGGCAGTCAGGCAGTGCAGCAGCAGCAGCAGCATTTGACTATCGTGTAAGCTATATCCGACCAAGTCAACTCGATCTAGCATCATGTAAGCTATCGAACAATCGCGACAGTGCGGGCAGTCAGTCAGGCAGTGCAGCAGCAGCATTTGACTATCCTGTAATCTATATCCGACCAGCTCAACTAGATCTAGCATCCTATAAGCTATAGAACAATCGCGATAGTGCAGGCAGGCAGTGCAGAAGCAGCAGCAGCATTTGACTATCCTGTAATCTAGGTCCGACCAGCTAAACACGATATAGCATCCTATAAGCTATCGAACAATCGCGACAGTGCAGGCAGGCATTGCAGAAGCAGCAGCAGCAGCAACATTTGACTATCCTGTAAGCTATATCCGACCAGCTCAACTCGATCTAGCATCATGTCAGTTATCGAACAGTCGCGACAGTGCAGGCATTGCAGAAGCAGCATTTGACTATCCTGTAATCTAGATCCAACAAACTCAACTCGATCTAGCATCCTGTGAGCTATCGAACATTCGCGACAGTGCAGGCAGGCATTGCAGAAGCAGCAGCAGAAGCAGCAGCAGCAGCAGCAACATTTGACTATCCTGTAAGCTATATCCGACCAACTCAACTCGATCTAGCATCCTGTGAGCTATCGAACAATCACGACAGTGCAGGCAGGCATTGCAGAAGCAGCAGCAGCAGCAGCAGCAGCAGCAGCAACATTTGACTATCCTGTAAGCTATATCCGACCAGCTCAACTCGATCTAGCATCCTGTGAGCTATCGAACAATCGCGACAGTGCAGGCAGGCATTGCATAAGCAGCATTTGACTATCCTGTAATCTAGATCCTACCAGCTAAACTCGATCTAGCATCCTGTAAGTTATCGAACAATTGCGACAGTGCAGGCGGCATTGCAGAAGCAGCAGCAGCATTTGACTATCCTGTAAGCTAGGTCCGACCAACTCAACTCGATCTAGCATCCTGTAAGTTATCGAACAATCGCGATAGTGCAGGCAGGCAGTGCAGCAGCAGCATTTGACTATCCTGTAAGCTAGGTCCGACCAACTCAACTCGATCTAGCATCCTGTCAGTTATCGAACAATCGCGATAGTGCAGGCAGGCAGTGCAGCAGCAGCATTTGACTATCCTGTAAGCTATATCCGACCAACTCAACTCGATCTAGCATCCTGTCAGTTATCGAACAGTCGCAACAATGCAGACAGTGCAGACAGGCAGTGCAGCAGCAGCAGCATTTGACTATCCTGTAAGCTATATACGACCAGCTCAACTCGATCTAGCATCCTGTCAGTTATCGAACAGTCGCGACAGTGCAGGCAGGCTAGATCCGACCAACTTCACCTGGTTGATTGAACAAACGCGATTGAGCGAGCGAGCAAAAGCACTTCCTGAGCAAAAGCACTTCCTGAGCAAAAGCACTTCCTGAGCAATGCAATTCGGCAATGCAATTCAAATTAGCGAACAGGCGATGCAACTCGTCGCGAAATCATGGAAGCTATTTCAAAGACACCTCACCTTGGGCTTCCGAATTTCCAGGAATTGAGTGGTAACCAGCGAAAGATATGGTGCTTCCTCGCTGGACCGAGCATATGAACCTACCAAACCCTTATCATGTTTCAGCTGAAGCTCGCGGTCAGCGTGTGGTTTCGCATGTCCGGCCAGCGTGTGGTTTCGCATGTCCGGCCAGCGTGTGGTTTCGCATGTCCGGCCAGCGTGTGGTTTTGCATGTCCGGCCAGCTCGCGACACGAACCTCCGCAACTTCTGAACCCGTCCTTTTCGTCCTTTTCGTCCTTTTCGTCCTTTTCGTCCTTTTCGTCATTTTCGTCCTTCGTCTACTACTACTACATATAGATGGAAACTATTATGCTACTACTACTACTACTATACTACTAATACTACATCGAGATGGAAACTACTATGCAGGTGGTGAGTGAGTGTGCGTGCGCGCGTGTTTTCCCAGCTATTGACGAAACCCTGTTGTGTTTTCCCAGCTACTGACGAAACCCTGTTGTGTTTTCCCAGCTTTTGATTTTGTTGGGGCACTGATTTCACTGTTTGCACTGCTTTTCTTGCTGGCGCAGATCGTCCCTGACGTTATCGACCTGTCATGCTTGTCGTCTTCGGATGACGAGGACTCCTCCTTCTCCCCAATGGAGTCATTGGATACTTGCGACTCCCCCAATGTGGCCGTTAAGCTTGAGAGCGTCCCCAGCCCTCCTCCCCTGTCGCCATACTTCTCTTTCGATACCCCCCCCCCCAGCCCTCCTCCCCTTTCGCCATACTCCTCTGTCGCTACCCCCCCCCCCCCCCAGCCCTCCTCCCCTGTCGCCATACTCCTCTGTCGCTACCCCCCCAGCCCTCCCCTCGCCATACTCCTCTGTCGCTACCCCCTGTCGCCATACTCCTCTGGCGCCATACTCCCTATGTCCTACCGCCCCTGTCAGCCATACTCCTCTGTCGCTAACCCCCAGTACCCTCCTAACCCTAAACCCACCATGCCCTCCTCCCCTGGTCGCCATACTCATCTGTCTCGACCTAACCCCCCACAGCCCTCCTCCCCTGTCGCCATACTCCTCTGTCGCTACCCCCCCCCCCCGTCGCCATACTCCTCTGTCGCTACCCCCCCCCCCAGCCCTCCTCCTCTGTCGCCATACGCCTCTGTCGCTACCCCCCCCAGCCCTCCGCTGTCCGCTACCCCCCCCCCCAGCCCTCCTCCCCAGTCATCGTCGCTGGCATCAGCGTGAGTTTTCTTGCGTTTTTCTTACCTTGCTGCTACACTACACACAGTTTTTTACTGTGTTTACCATGGGGTTGCATGGGGCATGCGGTGTGTACCATGGGGCATGCTGTGTTTACCATGAGGTTGCATGGGGTTGCATGAGGCATGGGGTTGCATGGGGCAGGCGGTGTGTAACCATGGGGCATGCTGTGTTTTACTATGAGGTTGCATGGGGGTGCATGGGGCAAGCGGTGTGTGCCATGGGGCATGCGGTGTGTGCCATGGGGTTGCATGGGGCATGCGGTGTCCTGCCATGGGGTTGCATGGGGCATGCGGTGTGTGCCATGGGGCATGCGGTGTGTGCCATGGGGTTGCATGGGGCATGCGGTGTGTGCCATGGGGTTGCATGGGGCATGCGGTGTGTGCCATGGGGTTGCATGGGGCATGCGGTGTGTGCCATGGGGTTGCATGGGGCATGCGGTGTGTGCCATGGGGTTGCATGGGGCATGCTGTGTTTACCATGGGGTTGCATGGGGCATGCGGTGTGTGCCATGGGGTTGCATGGGGCATGCGGTGTGTGCCATGGGGTTGCATGGGGCATGCGGTGTGTGCCATGGGGTTGTATGGGAAGGGGGTGTGTGCCATGGGGTTGCATGAGGCATGGGGTTGCATCACCACACACAGTTTTCAATTCAATTCAATTCAATTCATTGGGTGCTGCAGGTGGATATTATTCGACGATCTTGCAAAGGTCGGCACGCCAACTTTTTCAGAGATGATTCTAGATTCCAAGTCCACAGCATTGTGGATGTGAAGATGGTGTTTGGGAGTGATTGCGTTGGTGTGGTGGAGCCTCACTACCTCTACATCCCAATGTTCCGAGTAAGTAATGGGCGTTTCTGCCTCCCGGCGGATTTTTTGAAATTTCTACTCAGAATTTATTTGACTGACTGACTGACTAACTGATTGCATAATTGACTGACTGACTGACTTACTGACGTTGCACAAAAATTTGACGTTGCACAAAAAAAAAAATTAGGTTGTTCTTGATTGTAATGTTACTGTAATGTCAAGCACTTGTGTATGGTCATACTGAATCAATTAATGGATGATGCCTTGGCATTTTGTAATGTTACTGTCATGTCAATCACTTATGTTTGAATTGACGAATTCATTGGCAATTGTCAGCCCTACTTGTAGGATGACTGGTGCAGTGAGATGTGTCTTCAAACAGGGTTGTGCCTTGTCAAATTCATAGGTTGTTCTTGATTGTAATGTTACTGTCATGTCAAGCAATTGTGTATGGTCATACTGAATCAATTAATGGATGATGCCTTGGCATAAACTTATGTTTGAATTGACGAATTCATTGGCAATTGTCAGCCCTACTTGTAGGATGACTGGTGCAGTGAGATGCGTCTTCAAACAGGGTTGTGCCTTGTCAAATTCATAGGTTGTTCTTGATTGTAATGTTACTGTCATGTCAAGCAATTGTGTATGGTCATACTGAATCAATTAATGGATGATGCCTTGGCATAAACTTATGTTTGAATTGACGAATTCATTGGCAATTGTCAGCCCTACTTGTAGGATGACTGGTGCAGTGAGATGTGTCTTCAAACAGGGTTGTGCCTTGTCAAATTCATAGGTTGTTCTTGATTGTAATGTTACTGTAATGTCAAGCACTTGTGTATGGTCATACTGAATCAATTAATGGATGATGCCTTGGAATAAACTTATGTTTGAATAGACGAATTCATTGGCAATTGTCAGCCCTACTTGTAGGATGACTGGTGCAGTGAGATGTGTCTTCAAACAGGGTTGTGCCTTGTCAAATTCATAGGTTGTTCTTGATTATAATGTTACTGTCATGTCAAGCACTTGTGTATGGTCATACTGAATCAATTAAAGGATGATGCCTTGGCATAAACTTATGTTTGAATTGAAGAATTCATTGGCAATTGTCAGCCCTACTTGTAGGATGACTGGTGCAGTGAGATGCTGTCTTCAAACAGGGTTGTGCCTTGTCAAATTCATAGGTTGTTCTTGATTGTAATGTTACTGTCATGTCAAGCAATTGTGTATGGTCATACTGAATCAATTAATGGATGATGCCTTGGCATAAACTTATGTTTGAATTGACGAATTCATTGGCAATTGTCAGCCCTACTTGTAGGATGACTGGTGCAGTGAGATGTGTCTTCAAACAGGGTTGTGCCTTGTCAAATTCATAGGTTGTTCTTGATTGTAATGTTACTGTAATGTCAAGCACTTGTGTATGGTCATACTGAATCAATTAATGGATGATGCCTTGGCATAAACTTATGTTTGAATTGACGAATTCATTGGCAATTGTCAGCCCTACTTGTAGGATGACTGGTGCAGTGAGATGTGTCTTCAAACAGGGTTGTGCCTTGTCAAATTCATAGGTTGTTCTTGATTGTAATGTTACTGTCATGTCAAGCACTTGTGTATGGTCATACTGAATCAATTAATGGATGATGCCATGGCATAAACTTATGTTTGAATAGACGAATTCATTGGCAATTGTCAGCCCTACTTGTAGGATGACTGGTGCAGTGAGATGTGTCTTCAAACAGGGTTGTGCCTTGTCAAATTCATAGGTTGTTCTTGATTGTAATGTTACTGTAATGTCAAGCACTTGTGTATGGTCATACTGAATCAATTAATGGATGATGCCTTGGCATAAACTTATGTTTGAATTGACGAATTCATTGGCAATTGTCAGCCCTACTTGTAGGATGACTGGTGCAGTGAGATGTGTCTTCAAACAGGGTTGTGCCTTGTCAAATTCATAGGTTGTTCTTGATTGTAATGTTACTGTAATGTCAAGCACTTGTGTATGGTCATACTGAATCAATTAATGGATGATGCCTTGGCATAAACTTATGTTTGAATTGACGAATTCATTGGCAATTGTCAGCCCTACTTGTAGGATGACTGGTGCAGTGAGATGTGTCTTCAAACAGGGTTGTGCCTTGTCAAATTCATAGGTTGTTCTTGATTGTAATGTTACTGTAATGTCAAGCACTTGTGTATGGTCATACTGAATCAATTAATGGATGATGCCTTGGCATAAACTTATGTTTGAATTGACGAATTCATTGGCAATTGTCAGCCCTACTTGTAGGATGACTGGTGCAGTGAGATGTGTCTTCAAACAGGGTTGTGCCTTGTCAAATTCATAGGTTGTTCTTGATTATAATGTTACTGTCATGTCAAGCACTTGTGTATGGTCATACTGAATCAATTAATGGATGATGCCATGGCATAAACTTATGTTTGAATAGACGAATTCATTGGCAATTGTCAGCCCTACTTGTAGGATGACTGGTGCAGTGAGATGTGTCTTCAAACAGGGTTGTGCCTTGTCAAATTCATAGGTTGTTCTTGATTGTAATGTTACTGTAATGTCAAGCACTTGTGTATGGTCATACTGAATCAATTAATGGATGATGCCTTGGCACAAACTTATGTTTGAATTGACGAATTTATTGGCAATTGTCAGCCCTACTTGTAGGATGACTGGTGCAGTGAGATGTGTCTTCAAACAGGGTTGTGCCTTGTCAAATTCATAGGTTGTTCTTGATTGTAATGTTACTGTAATGTCAAGCACTTTTGTATGGTCATACTGAATCAATTAATGGATGATGCCTTGGCATAAACTTATGTTTGAATTGACGAATTCATTGGCAATTGTCAGCCCTACTTGTAGGATGACTGGTGCAGTGAGATGTGTCTTCAAACAGGGTTGTGCCTTGTCAAATTCATAGGTTGTTCTTGATTGTAATGTTACTGTCATGTCAAGCACTTGTGTATGGTCATACTGAATCAATTAATGGATGATGCCTTGGCATAAACTTATGTTTGAATTGACGAATTCATTGGCAATTGTCAGCCCTACTTGTAGGATGACTGGTGCAGTGAGATGTGTCTTCAAACAGGGTTGTGCCTTGTCAAATTCATAGGTTGTTCTTGATTGTAATGTTACTGTCATGTCAAGCACTTGTGTATGGTCATACTGAATCAATTAATGGATGATGCCTTGGCATAAACTTATGTTTGAATTGACGAATTCATTGGCAATTGTCAGCCCTACTTGTAGGATGACTGGTGCAGTGAGATGTGTCTTCAAACAGGGTTGTGCCTTGTCAAATTCATAGGTTGTTCTTGATTGTAATGTTACTGTCATGTCAAGCACTTGTGTATGGTCATACTGAATCAATTAATGGATGATGCCTTGGCATAAACTTATGTTTGAATTGACGAATTCATTGGCAATTGTCAGCCCTACTTGTAGGATGACTGGTGCAGTGAGATGTGTCTTCAAACAGGGTTGTGCCTTGTCAAATTCATAGGTTGTTCTTGATTGTAATGTTACTGTAATGTCAAGCACTTGTGTATGGTCATACTGAATCAATTAATGGATGATGCCTTGGCATAAACTTATGTTTGAATTGACGAATTCATTGGCAATTGTCAGCCCTACTTGTAGGATGACTGGTGCAGTGAGATGTGTCTTCAAACAGGGTTGTGCCTTGTCAAATTCATAGGTTGTTCTTGATTGTAATGTTACTGTCATGTCAAGCACTTGTGTATGGTCATACTGAATCAATTAATGGATGATGCCTTGGCATAAACTTATGTTTGAATTGACGAATTCATTGGCAATTGTCAGCCCTACTTGTAGGATGACTGGTGCAGTGAGATGTGTCTTCAAACAGGGTTGTGCCTTGTCAAATTCATAGGTTGTTCTTGATTGTAATGTTACTGTAATGTCAAGCACTTGTGTATGGTCATACTGAATCAATTAATGGATGATGCCTTGGCATAAACTTATGTTTGAATTGACGAATTCATTGGCAATTGTCAGCCCTACTTGTAGGATGACTGGTGCAGTGAGATGTGTCTTCAAACAGGGTTGTGCCTTGTCAAATTCATAGGTTGTTCTTGATTGTAATGTTACTGTAATGTCAAGCACTTGTGTATGGTCATACTGAATCAATTAATGGATGATGCCTTGGCATAAACTTATGTTTGAATTGACGAATTCATTGGCAATTGTCAGCCCTACTTGTAGGATGACTGGTGCAGTGAGATGTGTCTTCAAACAGGGTTGTGCCTTGTCAAATTCATAGGTTGTTCTTGATTGTAATGTTACTGTCATGTCAAGCACTTGTGTATGGTCATACTGAATCAATTAATGGATGATGCCTTGGCATAAACTTATGTTTGAATTGACGAATTCATTGGCAATTGTCAGCCCTACTTGTAGGATGACTGGTGCAGTGAGATGTGTCTTCAAACAGGGTTGTGCCTTGTCAAATTCATAGGTTGTTCTTGACTTGTAATGTTACTGTCATGTCAAGCACTTGTGTATGGTCATACTGAATCAATTAATGGATGATGCCTTGGCATAAACTTATGTTTGAATTGACGAATTCATTGGCAATTGTCAGCCCTACTTGTAGGATGACTGGTGCAGTGAGATGTGTCTTCAAACAGGGTTGTGCCTTGTCAAATTCATAGGTTGTTCTTGATTGTAATGTTACTGTATGTCAAGCACTTGTGTATGGTCATACTGAATCAATTAATGGATGATGCCTTGGCATAAACTTATGTTTGAATTGACGAATTCATTGGCAATTGTCAGCCCTACTTGTAGGATGACTGGTGCAATGAGATGTGTCTTCAAACAGGGTTGTGCCTTGTCAAATTCATAGGTTGTTCTTGATTGTAATGTTACTGTAATGTCAAGCACTTGTGTATGGTCATACTGAATCAATTAATGGATGATGCCTTGGCATAAACTTATGTTTGAATTGACGAATTCATTGGCAATTGTCAGCCCTACTTGTAGGATGACTGGTGCAGTGAGATGTGTCTTCAAACAGGGTTGTGCCTTGTCAAATTCATAGGTTGTTCTTGATTGTAATGTTACTGTCATGTCAAGCACTTGTGTATGGTCATACTGAATCAATTAATGGATGATGCCTTGGCATAAACTTATGTTTGAATTGACGAATTCATTGGCAATTGTCAGCCCTACTTGTAGGATGACTGGTGCAGTGAGATGTGTCTTCAAACAGGGTTGTGCCTTGTCAAGTTCATAGGTTGTTCTTGATTGTAATGTTGACTGTAATGTCAGCACTGTATGGTCATACGGAATCAATAATTGATGAGTCTCTTCC
>JACBWV010000347.1:1497605-1515612 GCA_013435795.1 Chlamydomonas sp. ICE-L | reverse complement strand
ATCAACTGAACAACTAATAAGGATTGTACCTGGCATTTGTAATGTTTTACGTAAGGTCAAGAACTTGTGATTGGTAATACTGAATCAAATTAAAAAATGGATGATACCTTGGCATTTGTAATGTACTTGTCTGTCAAGCACTTATGGTTGAATTGACGGAATTCATTGGCAATTGTCGCCCTACTTGTAGGATGGACTGGTGAGTGAGATGTGTTCTTCACCGTGTTGTGCCTTGTCAAAACTCATAGGTTGTTCTTGATTGTAATGTTACATGTCATGTCAAGCACTTTGTATGGTAACACTGAATCAATTAATAAGGATGACACCTGGATTTTGTAATGTACTGTTTAGTCAAGCACTTATGTTTGAATGACGACATTCATTGGCTAATTGTCGCCCTACGTAGGATGACTGGTGCAGTTGAGATGTGTCTTAAAACAGGGTTGTGCCTTGTCCAAAATCATAGGTGGTGCGTTATTGTAATGTTACTGTCAGGTCAAGCCGTGTGTATCGGTTATACTGACTCAATTAATAAATGGATGATCATTGGCATTGTAATGTTACTGCAGTCAAGCACTTATGTATGGTCATAAGTAATCAAGTAATAAGGCTGGTACATGGCATTTTGTAATGGTTATGTCAGTCAGCCATTATGGTTGAATTGGACGATTCATTGCCAAGTGTCAGCCCTACTTGTGGATGACTGGTGCCGTGAGAGTGTCTTCACACAGGGTTGTGCCTTGCAAAATCATTTAGGTTTGTTCTTGCTTGTAATGTTACTGCATGTCAAGCACTTTGTGTATGTCATACTGAATCAATTAGAATGGATGCTACTTGCATTTTGTAATGTTACTGTCATGTCAAGCATTATGTTGAATTGACGCATTCATTGGCAATGTCAGCCCTACGTGTAGGATGGCTGGGGCAGTGGATGTGTCTTCAAAAGTGTTGTGCCTTGTCCAAAATTCAAGGCTGTTCATGATTGTCATGTTCCTGTCAGTCAAGCACTTGTGTATGGTCACACTGAATCAATTAATAATGGATGATACCTTGGCCATTTTGGTCATGTTACGTCATGTCAAGCTCTTATGTTGAATGACGAATCATTGGCAATGTCAGCCTACTTGTAGATGAATGGTGCAGTGAGAGGGTCTGCAACAGGGTTGTGCTTTGGCACAATCATAGGTGTTTTGATTGTAAGGTACAGTCATGTCAAGCACTGAGTATGTCATACGGAATCAATTAAGAATGGATGATACTGCATTTGTAATTTGTTGCTGTCATGTCAAAGCACTATTTGGCATTGACGAATTCATTGGCAATTGTCAGCCCTACTTGTAGGATGACTGGTGCAGTGAGATGTGTCTTCAAACAGGGTTGTGCCTTGTCAAAATCATAGGTTGTCCTTGATTGTAATGTTACTGTCATGTCAAGCACTTGTGTATGGTCATACTGAATCCATAATAATGGATGATACCTTGGCATTTTGTAATTGTTACTGCCATGTTGTCAGCACTTATGATGGTCCTACTGAATCATTATAAGGATGATACTTGGCATTTTTTAATGTTACTGTCAGTCAAGCACTTATGCTTGAATTGACGAATTATGGCAATGTTCAGCTCCTACTTTGTAGATGATGTGCATAGTGAGATGTGTCTTCAAAACAGGTTGTGCATTGTCAAATTATAGGTTGTTCTTAATTGCAATGTTACTGTAGTCAAGCCTTGTGTATGGTCAATACTGGAAATCAATTAAATGGATGATACCTTGGCATTGTGTAATGTTATGTCTGGTCAAGCACTTGTGTATGGTCATACTGAATCAATTAAAATGGATGATACCTTGGCATTTTGTCAATGTACTGTCATGTCAAGCACTTATGTTTGAATTGACGAATTGCATTCTGCAATTGTCAGCCCACTACTTGTAGGATGACTGGTGCAGCTTGAGATGTGTCTTCAATCAACAGGGTTGCCTGCCTTGTCAAAATCATAGGTTGTCTCTTGATTGTAATGGCTACTTGTCATGTCAAGCACTTGTGTATGGTCATACTGAATCAATTAATAATGGATGATACTTGGCATTTTTGTAATGTTACTGTCATGTCAAGCACTTATGTATGGTCATACTGAATCAATTAATAAATGGATGAATACCTTGGCATTTTGTAATGTTACTGTCAGGTCAAGCACTTATGTTTGAATTGACGAATTCATTGGGCAATTGTCAGCCCTACTTGTAGGATGACTGGTGCAGTGAGATGTGTCTTCAAACAGTGTTGTGCCTTGTCACAAATCATAGGTTGTTCTTGATTGTAATGTTACTGTCATGTCAAGGCACTTGAGTATGGTCATACTGAATCAATTATAATGGATGATACCTTGGCATTTTGTAATGTTACCTGTCATGTCAAGCACTTATGTTTGAATTGAACGATTCCATTGGGCAATTGTCAGCCCTACTTGTAGGATGACGGGTGCAAGTGAGATGTGTCTTCAAACAGTGTTGTGCCTTGTCAAAATCATAGGTTGTTCTTGATTGTAATGTTACTGTCATGTCAAGCACTTGTGTATGGTCATACTGAATCAATTAATAATGGATGATACCTTGGCATTTGGTAATGTTACTGTCATGTCAAGCACTTATGTATGGTCATAATAACAAGTAATAATGGATGATACATGGCATTTTCTTTTAATGTGATTGATATGTCAGCATTAGTTTGAATGGACGAATTCATTGGCAATGTCAGCCCTACTTGTAGGATGATGGGCCAGGAGATGTGTTCCAACAGGGTTGTGCATTGTCAAAATCATAGGGGTTCTGATTTGTAATGTACTGTAATGTCAGCACTTGTGTATGGTCATACTGAAACACTCATAATGGATGATACCTTGGCATTTGCTAATGTTATGTCATGTCAAGCACTTATGTTTGAATTGACGAATTAATGGCATGTAGCCCTATGTAGAGGATGACTGGTTTGACAGGAGAGTGTCTTCAAAAAGTGTTGCTGCCTTGCAAAATATAGGTTTGTTCTTGTTGTAATGTTCTGTCATGTCAAGCACTTGTGTATTGTGGTCACACTGTATCAATTAATAAGGATGTACCTCCTTGGCCATTTGTAGATGGTACTGTCATGTCAAGCCACTATCGTTTGAATTGACGAATTCATTGGCATGTCAGGCCTACTTGTAGGATGACTGGGCGTGAGAGTGTTTGAAACAGGGTTGTGGCCTTGTTCAACATCATAGGTCTTGTTTTGATTGTAAGGTACTGTCATGTCAAGCACTTGAGTATGGTCATACTGAAGCCATTACTAATGGAGTGTACTCTTGGCATTTTGTAATGTTCCTGTCATGTCAAGCACTCACTATGCTTTTGAATTGCGAATTCATTGGCCAATTGTCAGCCTACTTGTAGGAAGACTGGTTGAGTGAGATGTGTCTCTCAAACAGGTGTGCCTTGTCAAAATCATAGGGTGTTTTGCTGTAATGTTACTGTCATGTCCCCACGCAATGGTATGGTCATACTGAATCAATTCAAACTGGATTGATAACCTTGGAAGTGTATGTACTGCCATGTCAAGCACGTATGTATGCGTCATACTGAATCTTAATAAATATTGGATGACTACCTTGGCATTTGTACTGTTTACTGTCATGTCAAGCATTCTGTTGGAATTGACGAATTCATTGGCAATTGTCAGCCTACTTGGTAGGATGATGGTGAGGGAGATGTGTCTTTCAAACAGGGTGGTGCTGTCAAACTCATAGGTTGTTCTTAATTGTAATGTGAGTCATGTCAAGCAGTGTGTATGGTCATACTGAATCAATCAATAATGGATGAACCTTGGCATTTGTATGTTTTTACTGTATGTAAGCACTTGTGTATGGTCATACTGAAATCAATAAAAAGGGATGATATCTTGGATTTGTAATGTATGTATGTCAAGCCTTATGTTGAATTGCCGAATCTTGCAATGGTCCAGCCATACTTGGAGGTGAATGGTGCAGTGAGATGTGGTCTTCAACATGTTGTGCCTTGTCAAAATATAGGTTGCTTCTGATGTAATGTTACTGTCATGTCAAGCACTTGTGTATCGGTCACACTGATAAATTAATAATGGATGATACTTGGCATTTGTAAGGTTAATTCATGTAAGCATTATGTTTGAATTGACGATTCATGGCCATTGTAGCCCTACGTGTAGGATGATGGTGCAAGTGAGAGGGTGTTCTTCCAAACAGTGTTGTGCTTGTCAAATCAGGTGTCTTGATTGTACTGTACGTCATGTTCAAGCACTTGCGGTCTGGTCCTACTGAATCAATTAAACATAAGGATGATAACTTGGCATTTTGGAATGTTACTGTCATGGTCACGCACTATGTTGAATGACGATGCAATTGGCCATTGTCAGCCCCGCTTGTAGGATGGACTGGTGCGTGAGATGTGTCTTCAAAAGGGGTGTGCCTGTCAAAATCATCGGTTGTCTTGATTGTAATGTTAACTGTCACATGTCAGCCCTTGTGTATGGTCATACTGAATCATTAATAATGGATGCATAACTGGGCATTTTGTAATGTTACTGTATGTCAAGACATATGTTTGATTCGACGAATTCATTGGCAATTGTCAGCCTACTTGTTAGGATGCTGGTGCAGAGAGGTGTCTTCAAAACAGGGTTGTGGCCTTGTAAAAACATAGGTGGTTCTGATTGTAATGTTCTGTAATGTCAAGCACTGGTCTGGTCAGATGACTCAATTAATTAATGGATGATACTTGGCATTTTGTATGTTACTGCCATGTCAAGCACTTATTGTATGGTCAGACTAATAATTCATAATGGATGAATACCTTGGATTTTGTAATGTACCGTCTGTCCAAGAACTTAGGTATGGTTCATCCTTAATCCAATTAATAATGGATGATACCTTGGCATTTTGTAATGTTACTGTCATGTCAAGCACTTATGCTTTTGAATTGACGAATTCCTATTGGCAATTGTCAGCCCCTACTTGTAGGATGACTGGTGCAGTGAGATGTGTCTTCAAACAGGTTGTGCCTTGTCAAATCATAGGTTGTTCTTGATTGTAATGTTACTGTCATGTCAAGCACTTGTGGTTGGTCATACTGAATCAATTATAATGGATGATACCTTGGCATTTTGTAATGTTACTGTCATGTCAAGCACTTATGTTTGAATTGACGAATTCATTGGCATTGTCAGCCCTACTTGTAGGATGACTGGTGCAGTGAGATGTGTCTTCAAACAGGGTTGTGCCTTGTCAAAATTCATAGGTTGTTCTTGATTGTAATGTTACTGTCATGTCAAGCACTTGTGTATGGTCATACTGAATCAATTAATAATGGATGATACCTTGGCATTTTGTAATGTTACTGTCATGTCAAGCACTTATGTTTGAATTGACGAATTCATTGGCAATTGTCAGCCCTACTTGTAGGATGACTGGTGCAGTGAGATGTGTCTTCAAACAGGGTTGTGCCTTGTCAAAATCATAGGTTGTTCTTGATTGTAATGTTACTGTCATGTCAAGCACTTGTGTATGGTCATACTGAATCAATTAATAATGGATGATACCTTGGCATTTTGTAATGTTACTGTCATGTCAAGCACTTATGTTTGAATTGACGAATTCATTGGCAATTGTCAGCCCTACTTGTAGGATGACTGGTGCAGTGAGATGTGTCTTCAAACAGGGTTGTGCCTTGTCAAAATCATAGGTTGTTCTTGATTGTAATGTTACTGTCATGTCAAGCACTTGTGTATGGTCATACTGAATCAATTAATAATGGATGATACCTTGGCATTTTGTAATGTTACTGCAATGTCCAGAAAGCACGTATTATGGTCATACGGAATCAATAATAAGGGATGCTACCGTGGCAGTTTGTAATGTTTACTGTCATGTCAAGCCACTTATGTTGAATTTGACGAATCATTGGCAATTGTCAGCCCTCCTTGTCGATGAATGGTGCAGTGAGCACGTGTGTATTCAAACAGGGTTTGTGCTTGTCAAATCATAGGTTGTTCATAATTGTCATGTTACTCTCATGTCAAGACTGTGTATGGTCATAGAATCATTAATATTGGCTGCCCTTGGCATTTTTGTACGTTATTCATGTCCAGCACTTGTGTATGGTCATACTGAATCAATAAAAGGGATGATACCTTGGCATTTTGTGAATGTTACGGTCATGTCCCCCCAAGCACTTAGTGTTGATTGACGAATCTTGGCAACTGTCAGCCCTACTTGTTGTAGGATGAATGGTGCAAGTGAGATGTGTCTTGGCAAACAATGTTGTGCCTTGTCAAAAATATGTGTCTGATTGTTAATGTTTATCTGTCATGTAAAGCAAGTGTATGGTCAACTGCATCAATTTTTGAAAGGGATGATTACCTGGACATTTTGTAATGTTTCTGTCATGTCAAGACTATGTTTGAATTGACGAATCATGGCAATTGTAGCCCTACCGTGGATGACTGGTGCAGTGAGATGTTGTTCAAACAGTGTTGTGCACCTGTCAAAATCCTAGGGTGGTTGATTGTAATGTTATGTCAGGGTCAAGCACTTTGAGTAGGTCAACTGATCAATTAATTAGGATGATACTTGCCTTTTGTAAGGTTACGTATGTCCAAGCCTTATGTTTGAATTGACGAATCCATGGCAAAGTGTCAGCCCGTTGTAGATGACTGGTTGGCAGTGAGGATGTGTCTTCAACAGGGTTGTTGCCTTGTCAAAATCATAGGTTGTTCTTGATGGTAATGTTACTGTCATGTCAAAGCCTTGTGCTATGGTCATACTGAAGCAATAAAGTGGATGATACTTGGCATTTTGTAATGTTACTGCCATTCAGGCAATTCTGTATGGTCCATATGATCCAATTACTAATGGTGATACATTGGCATTTTGTAATGTAGTCATGTCAAAGCAATTTGTTTGAATGACGAATTTCATTGGCAATTGTCAGCCCCACTTGTGGATGAATGGTGACAGTGAGATGTGTTCAAAAAAAACAGGGTTGTGCCTTGTCACATCATAGGTTGGTCTAATTGTAGGTTTACTGTCAGGTCAGATGTGTATGGTCCTATGACATTTAATAATGGATGTTACCTTGGCATTTTGTCATGTTATGTCATGTCACGCATTGTGTATGGTAATCTGAATCTCTTAAAAATGGATGATACCTGGCATTTGTAAGTTCTGCATGTCAGCACTTATGTTTGAATTGAGATTCACTGGCAGTGCCGCCCCGCTTGTAGGATGACTGGTGCAGTGAGAGTGTTCAAACAGTGTTGTGCCTTGTCAAACTCAAGTGTTCTTTGATGTAATGTTACTGTCATGTCAAGACTTGTGTATGGTACACTGAATACAAGTAATAATGGATGATACCTTGCAGGTTGTAATGTTTACGGTCATGTCAAGCACTATGGTGAATGACGAATTCATTGGCATTGTCAGACTACTGTAGATGACTGGTGCGCAGTGAGATGGTCTTCAAACAGTGTTGATGTGCCTTGTCAAAATCATAGGTGTAGTTCTTGATGTTAATGATACTGTCCTGGTCAAGCATTTGAGTATGGGCTATGACTAATTCATAATGGATGATACCTTGGCATTTTGTAATGTTACTGTCATGTCAAGCACTTATGTATGAATGACGAATTATTGGCAATTGGTTCAGCCCTCTTGTAGGAGGGATGGTGCAGTGAGATGTGTCATCAAACGGGTGTGCATTTTCAAAATCTAGGTGGTTCTGATTGTTAATGTTACTGTCAGTCAAGCACTGGTGTATGGTATACGAATCAATTACTAATGGAGATACCTTGACATTTGTAATGTACTGTCATGTCAAGACTTGTGTATGGTCATACTGAATCAATTAAAAATGGTGAACCTGGCATTTTGTAATCGTACTGTCACTGTCAGCAATATGTTGAATTGAGGAATTCTTGGGCAATTGTCAGCCTATTGTAGGATGACTTGGTGCAGGAGATTGTCTTCAAACAGTGTTTTGCCTTGTCACACTCTAGGTTGTTCTGTTGTAATGTTACTGTCATGTCAAGAACTTGTTGTATGGCACACTGAAATAATTAATAAGGATGATACTTGGCATTTTGTAATGTACTGTCAGTCAAGACTTATGTTGAATTGACGAATTCATTGGCAATTGTCAGCCCTACTTGTAGGATGACTGGTTGCAGTGAGATGTGTCTTCAAACAGGGTTGTGCCTTGTCAAAATCATAGGTTGTTCTTGATGTAATGTTACTGTCATGTCAAGCACTTGTGTATGGTCATACTGAATCAATTAATAATGGATGATACCTTGGCATTTTGTAATGGTTACTGCCATGTCAAGCACTTATGTATGGTCATACTTAATCAATTAATAATGGATGATACCATTGGCATTTTGTAATGTTACTGTCATGTCAAGCACTTATGTTTGAATTGACGAATTCATTGGCAATGTCAGCCCTACTATGTAGGATGACTGGTGCAGTGCGATGTGGGTCTTCACCGGTGGTGCCTTGTCAAAATCATAGGTGGTTCTGATGTAATGTACTGTCAGTCAAGCCACTTGGTTGGTCATAATGCATCAATAATAATGGATGATACCTGGGCATTGGTAATGTGAGGTCAGTCAAGAATTTATGTGTGAATGACGAATTCAATGGCAATGTCAGCCCTACTTGTAGGAGAATGGGCAGTGGCGAGCTGGTCTTCAAAAGTGTTGTGCCCTTGTAAAAAATCATAGGTGTCTTGATTGGTAACTGTTATGTCCATGCAAGCACTTGTGTATGGCGCACTGAATCAAAACTCATGATGAACATTGGCTTTTGTAAGTGACTGTCATGTTCAAGCACTTATGTTTGAATTGGACGAATTCCTTGGAATGTCAGCCCTACTTGTAGGATGGGATGGTGCAGTGAGATGTGTTTCAAACGTGGTTGTGCCTTGTAAGATTAATAGTTTGTTCTTGATTGTAATGTTTATGTCATGTCAAGCACTTGAGTTTGGTCATACTGAATCAATGAATATGGAGGATACCTTGGCACATTTTGTAATGTACTGTCATGTCAGCACTTATGTTTGAATTGACGGGAATTCATTGCAATTGTCAGCCCTACTTGTAGGATGAATGGTGCAGTGAATGTGTTCACGGGTTGCTGCCTTGTCAAAAATCATAGGTTGTTCTTGTTGTCATGTTACTTCATGTCAAGCAACTTGTGTATGGTCATCACTGAATTCAATTAATAATGGATGATACCTGCATTTTGTAATTTACTGCCATGTCAAGCAGGATTGTATGGTCTAATGAATCAAATTAATCTGGATGATACTTGGCATTTGAACCTGTTAATGTCATGTCAAGAACTTAGTTGAATTGACAGTAATTCATTGGCTAATTGTCAGCCTTTGTAGGTGACTGGTGCAGTGAATGTGTCGTCAAACAGGGTTGTGCTGTTCAAAATCATAGGTGTCTTAATTGTAATGTTTACCGGTCATTGTCAAGACACTTGTGTATGGTATATGATCAATTAATCATGGAGATACCTTGGCATTTTGTTAATGTGACGTCATGTCAAGCCACTTGTGTATGGTCATACTGGATCAATTCAAACGGGATGTACTTGGCAGTTGAATGTTACTGTATGTCACGCACTTTAGGTTTGAATTGCGAATTCTTGGCAATGGTCAGCCTATGTGTAGGGATGATGGGGCCGTGGATGTGTTCTTCAAACAGGTTGTGCCTTGTCAAAACTCCCATAGGTGCTATTGATTGTAAGTTACTGTATGTCAAGACCTGGTGTATGGTCACATGATCATTAATAATGGATGATACTTGGCATTTTGTAAGTAATGTCATGTCAAGCGACTTATGTTTGAATTGACGAATAGTGGCCAGTGTCGCACTACTTGTAGGAGCTGGTTGCATGAGATGGGGCTTCAACAGTGTTGTGCCTTGTCAAAATCTAGGTTGTGCTGATGTATGTTTCTGTTCATGCAAGCACTGAGTTGGTCATAGAATCAATTAATAATAGGATGAACATTGGGCATTTTGTTTATTTTTTTTTAAGTTACGGTCCTGTAAAAGACTTATGTTTGAATTGACGAAGTCATTGGCAATTGTCAGCCCACTTGTAGGATGAGGATGACTGGTGCGTGAGATGTGTCTTAACACAGGGTGTGCTCTGTCAAAATCATAGGTGTTTTTGATTGTAATGTTACTTCTGTCAAGTACTTGTGTATGGTCATATGAATCAAGTAAAATGGATGATACAGTGCATTTTGTAATGTTACTGTCATGTCAGCATATGTTTGAATTGACACTGAATCCAATTAAAAGGATGATCCTTGGCCGATTTTGTAATGTACGTCATGTCAAGAATATGTTTGAATTGACGAATTCATGGCAATTGTCAGCCTACTTGTAGGATGACTGGGCAGTGGAGTGTCGTCAAACAGGGTTGGCGTCCAAAGTCATGGTGTCTTGATGCCTGTTACTGTATGCAAGCACTTGTGTAATTCAACTTAATCAATTAAAATGGATGATACCTTGGCATTTTGTAAGTACTGTCAATGCACGCACTTATGTTTGACTTGACGAATTCATTGCAATGTCAGCCCTACTTGTAGGAGACGGTGCAGTGAGATGGTCTTCACAAGGGGGTGCCTGTCAAATCTAGGTTTCTTATTATGTATGTATGCAAGACTGGTCTGGTATACTGAATCCAAGAAATGGATGATACCTGCATGAGTAATGTTCGCCATGTCAGCAATTATGTATGGTCATAATGAATAAAATAGGATGATTACCTGGCATTTAATTCCTGGTATGTCAAGCAGCTTATGTTGAATTTGGACGACTTCCTGGCCCCCCCTGTCAGCATGGGGATGACGGTCAGTCAGATGTGTCTGCAGTGAGATGTGTCTTCAAACAGGGTTGGTGCCTTGTTCAAAACATCGTTTTTCTTGATTGTATGTTACTGTCTTGTCAAGGCACTTTGTGTATATTCACACTAATCAATTAATGATGGATTATCCTTGGCATTTGTAATGTTACTGTCATGTCAAGCCACTTCATGTTTTTAATTGACGAATTCATTGGCAATTGGTCGCCCTACATTTTAGGATGACTGGTGCATGAGATGTGTTTTCAACATGGTGTGCCTTGGTCAAAATCATAGGTTTTCTTTGATTGTATGTTACTGTCATGTCACGCACTTTGTATGGTCATACTGGCATGCAATTACTAATGGATGATACGCTTGGCATTTTGTAATGTTCCTTATACTCTCCTCCTTCCATGTCACGCACTTATTATGGTCCTACTGAATCAATTAAAAATGGATGATACATTGGCATTTGTAAATGTTACTGTCCTGTCAAGCACTATGTTTGAATTGACGAATTCATTGGCATTGTCAGCCCTACTTGTAGAGGATGACTGGTGGGCGTGAGATGTGTCCTGCAAAGGGTTGTGCCTTGTTCAAAATCATCGGTTGTTCTGATTGTTAAATGTACTTGTCTGTAAGCATCTTGATATGGTCAGACGAATCAATTATAATGGATGATACCTTGGCTGGTATGTACTTCATGTCAGGCCCTTGTGGATGGTCTACTGAATCATTAAAAAGGGATGAATACCTTGGCATTTTGTAATATTTACTGTCATGTCAAGCATTATGTTTGATTGACGATTCATTGCAATTGTCAGCCCTACTTGTAGGATGACTTTGCAGTGAGATGTGTCTTCAAACGTGGTGTTCCTTGTCAAAACAAGGTTGTTCTTGATTGTAATGTTACTTGTCATGTGCACATTGTGTATGGTCAACACTGAATCAATTAATACGGGATGATACTTGGCATTTTGTATGTTACTGTCATGTCAGAGCACTTAGGTTTTGAATTGACGATTCATGGCATTGTCGCCCTACTTGTAGATTCATGGTGCATTGCGATGTGTCTTCAAACAGTGTGTGCCTGTCAAAATCTAGGTGTTCTTGTTGTAATTTTACTACTGTCATGTCAAGACTTGAGTATGTCAGACTGAAGCAATTAATAATCGGATGATACCTTTGCATTTTGTAATGTACTGTCATGGTCAGCACTTATGTTTGAATTGACGAATTCATTGGCATTGTCATCCCTACTGTAGGAACTGGTGCAGTGAGATTGGCTCAAACAGGGTTGTGGCCTTGTCAAAACATAGGTTGTTCTTGATTGTACATGTTACTGTCATGTCAAGCCTTGTGTATGGTCATCCTGATCAAATTATAATGGGTATACCTTGGCATTTTGTAATTTTACTGGTATGTCATCACTTGTGTGTATGGGTCCCTACTGAATCAATAAATGTATGATACCTTTGCAGTTTGTATGTTACTGTCATAACTCAAGCACTTATGGTTTGAATGACGAATCTTGGCAATTGTCTCCCTCTTGTAGGATTACTGGTGCCAGTGAGATTTGTCTTCCAAACAAGGGTTTTGCCTGGTCAAAATCATAGGTTTGTTCTTGATTGTAATGTTTACTGTCATGTCCAGCCTTGTGTAGGTCACACTGAAATCCATTACTAATGGATGATACTTGGCATTTTGTATGTACTGTCTGTCAACACTTTGTTGAAAATTGACGAATTCATTGGCATTGTCATCCCTACTTGTAGGATGACTGGTGCAGTGAGAGTGTGGTCTTCAAACCGGGTTGTCCTTGTCAAACATAGTTGTTCTTGATTGGATAATGTACTGTCATGTCACGCACTTTGTGTATTGTCATACTGAATCAATTAATCAATGGATGATGCCTTGGCATTTTGTAATGTTACTGTCATGTCAAGCAGTATGTTTTAATTGACGAATTCTTGCAATTGTCCAGCCCTACTTGTAGGATGACTGTGCAGTGAGATGTGTCTTCAAACAGGTGTGCCTTGTCAAAATCATAGGTTGTTCTTGATTGTAATGTTACTGTCATGTCAAGCACTTGTGTATGGTCATACTGAATCAATTAATAATGGATGATACCTTGGCATTTTGTAATGTTACTGTCATGTCAAGCACTTGTGTATGGTCATACTGAATCAATTAAAAATGGATGATACCTTGGCATTTTGTAATGTTACTGTCATGTCAAGCACTTATGTTTGAATTGACGAATTCATTGGCAATTGTCAGCCCTACTTGTAGGATGACTGGTGCAGTGAGATGTGTCTTCAAACAGGGTTGTGGCCTTGTCAAAATCATAGGTTGTTCTTGATTGTAATGTTACTGTCATGTCAAGCACTTGTGTATGGTCATACTGAATCAATTAATAATGGATGATGCCTTGGCATTTTGTAATGTTACTGTCATGTCAAGCACTTATGTTTGAATTGACGAATTCATTGGCAATTGTCAGCCCTACTTGTAGGATGACTGGTGCAGTGAGATGTGTCTTCAAACAGGGTTGTGCCTTGTCAAATCATAGGTTGTTCTTGATTGTAATGTTACTGTCATGTCAAGCACTTGAGTATGGTCATACTGAATCAATTAATAATGGATGATACCTTGGCATTTTGTAATGTTACTGTCATGTCAAGCACTTATGTTTGAATTGACGAATTCATTGGCAATTGTCAGCCCTACTTGTAGGATGACTGGTGCAGTGAGATGTGTCTTCAAACAGGGTTGTGCCTTGTCAAATCATAGGTTGTTCTTGATTGTATGTTACTGTCATGTCAAGCACTTGTGTATGGTCATACTGAATCAATTAATAATGGATGATACCTTGGCATTTTGTAATGTTACTGTCATGTCAAGCACTTGTGTATGGTCATACTGAATCAATTAAAAATGGATGATACCTTGGCATTTTGTAATGTTACTGTCATGTCAAGCACTTATGTTTGAATTGACGAATTCATTGGCAATTGTCAGCCCTACTTGTAGGATGACTGGTGCAGTGAGATGTGTCTTCAAACAGTGTTGTGCCTTGTCAAAATCATAGGTTGTTCTTGATTGTAATGTTACTGTCATGTCAAGCACTTGTGTATGGTCATACTGAATCAATTAATAATGGATGATACCTTGGCATTTTGTAATGTTACTGTCATGTCAAGCACTTATGTTTGAATTGACGAATTCATTGGCAATTGTCAGCCCTACTTGTAGGATGACTGGTGCAGTGAGATGTGTCTTCAAACAGTGTTGTGCCTTGTCAAAATCATAGGTTGTTCTTGATTGTAATGTTACTGTCATGTCAAGCACTTGAGTATGGTCATACTGAATCAATTAATAATGGATGATACCTTGGCATTTTGTAATGTTACTGTCATGTCAAGCACTTATGTTTGAATTGACGAATTCATTGGCAATTGTCAGCCCTACTTGTAGGATGACTGGTGCAGTGAGATGTGTCTTCAAACAGGGTTGTGCCTTGTCAAAATCATAGGTTGTTCTTGATTGTAATGTTACTGTCATGTCAAGCACTTGTGTATGGTCATACTGAATCAATTAATAATGGATGATACCTTGGCATTTTGTAATGTTACTGTCATGTCAAGCACTTGTGTATGGTCATACTGAATCAATTAATAATGGATGATACCTTGGCATTTTGTAATGTTACTGTCATGTCAAGCACTTATGTTTGAATTGACGAATTCATTGGCAATTGTCAGCCCTACTTGTAGGATGACTGGTGCAGTGAGATGTGTCTTCAAACAGGGTTGTGCCTTGTCAAAATCATAGGTTGTTCTTGATTGTAATGTTACTGTCATGTCAAGCACTTGTGTATGGTCATACTGAATCAATTAATAATGGATGATACCTTGGCATTTTGTAATGTTACTGTCATGTCAAGCACTTATGTTTGAATTGACGAATTCATTGGCAATTGTCAGCCCTACTTGTAGGATGACTGGTGCAGTGAGATGTGTCTTCAAACAGGGTTGTGCCTTGTCAAAATCATAGGTTGTTCTTGATTGTAATGTTACTGTCATGTCAAGCACTTGTGTATGGTCATACTGAATCAATTAATAATGGATGATACCTTGGCATTTTGTAATGTTACTTCCATGTCAAGCACTTATGTATGGTCATACTGAATCAATTAATAATGGATGATACCTTGGCATTTTGTAATGTTACTGTCATGTCAAGCACTTATGTTTGAATTGACGAATTCATTGGCAATTGTCAGCCCTACTTGTAGGATGACTGGTGCAGTGAGATGTGTCTTCAAACAGGGTTGTGCCTTGTCAAAATCATAGGTTGTTCTTGATTGTAATGTTACTGTCATGTCAAGCACTTGTGTATGGTCATACTGAATCAATTAATAATGGATGATACCTTGGCATTTTGTAATGTTACTGTCATGTCAAGCACTTATGTTTGAATTGACGAATTCATTGGCAATTGTCAGCCCTACTTGTAGGATGACTGGTGCAGTGAGATGTGTCTTCAAACAGTGTTGTGCCTTGTCAAAATCATAGGTTGTTCTTGATTGTAATGTTACTGTCATGTCAAGCACTTGAGTATGGTCATACTGAATCAATTAATAATAGATGATACCTAGGCATTTTGTAATGTTACTGTCATGTCAAGCACTTATGTTTGAATTGACGAATTCATTGGCAATTGTCAGCCCTACTTGTAGGATGACTGGTGCAGTGAGATGTGTCTTCAAACAGGGTTGTGCCTTGTCAAAATCATAGGTTGTTCTTGATTGTAATGTTACTGTCATGTCAAGCACTTGTGTATGGTCATACTGAATCAATTAATAATGGATGATACCTTGGCATTTTGTAATGTTACTGTCATGTCAAGCACTTGTGTATGGTCATACTGAATCAATTAATAATGGATGATACCTTGGCATTTTGTAATGTTACTGTCATGTCAAGCACTTATGTTTGAATTGACGAATTCATTGGCAATTGTCAGCCCTACTTGTAGGATGACTGGTGCAGTGAGATGTGTCTTCAAACAGGGTTGTGCCTTGTCAAAATCATAGGTTGTTCTTGATTGTAATGTTACTGTCATGTCAAGCACTTGTGTATGGTCATACTGAATCAATTAATAATGGATGATACCTTGGCATTTTGTAATGTTACTGTCATGTCAAGCACTTATGTTTGAATTGACGAATTCATTGGCAATTGTCAGCCCTACTTGTAGGATGACTGGTGCAGTGAGATGTGTCTTCAAACAGGGTTGTGCCTTGTCAAAATCATAGGTTGTTCTTGATTGTAATGTTACTGTCATGTCAAGCACTTGAGTATGGTCATACTGAATCAATTAATAATGGATGATACCTTGGCATTTTGTAATGTTACTGTCATGTCAAGCACTTATGTTTGAATTGACGAATTCATTGGCAATTGTCAGCCCTACTTGTAGGATGACTGGTGCAGTGAGATGTGTCTTCAAACAGGGTTGTGCCTTGTCAAAATCATAGGTTGTTCTTGATTGTAATGTTACTGTCATGTCAAGCACTTGTGTATGGTCATACTGAATCAATTAATAATGGATGATACCTTGGCATTTTGTAATGTTACTGTCATGTCAAGCACTTGTGTATGGTCATACTGAATCAATTAATAATGGATGATACCTTGGCATTTTGTAATGTTACTGTCATGTCAAGCACTTATGTTTGAATTGACGAATTCATTGGCAATTGTCAGCCCTACTTGTAGGATGACTGGTGCAGTGAGATGTGTCTTCAAACAGTGTTGTGCCTTGTCAAAATCATAGGTTGTTCTTGATTGTAATGTTACTGTCATGTCAAGCACTTGTGTATGGTCATACTGAATCAATTAATAATGGATGATACCTTGGCATTTTGTAATGTTACTGTCATGTCAAGCACTTATGTTTGAATTGACGAATTCATTGGCAATTGTCAGCCCTACTTGTAGGATGACTGGTGCAGTGAGATGTGTCTTCAAACAGTGTTGTGCCTTGTCAAATGCATAGGTTGTTCTTGATTGTAATGTTACTGTCATGTCAAGCACTTGAGTATGGTCATACTGAATCAATTAATAATGGATGATACCTGGCATTTTGTAATGTTACTGTCATGTCAAGCACTTATGTTTGAATTGACGAATTCATTGGCAATTGTCAGCCCTACTTGTAGGATGACTGGTGCAGTGAGATGTGTCTTCAAACAGGGTTGTGCCTTGTCAAAATCATAGGTTGTTCTTGATTGTAATGTTACTGTCATGTCAAGCACTTGTGTATGGTCATACTGAATCAATTAATAAATGGATGATACCTTGGCATTTTGTAATGTTACTGTCATGTCAAGCACTTGTGTATGGTCATACTGAATCAATTAAAATGGATGATACCTTGGCATTTTGTAATGTTACTGTCATGTCAAGCACTTATGTTTGAATTGACGAATTCATTGGCAATTGTCAGCCCTACTTGTTAGGATGACTGGTGCAGTGAGATGTGTCTTCAAACAGGGTTGTGCCTTGTCAAAATCATAGGTTTGTTTCTTGATTGTAATGTTACTGTCATGTCAAGCACTTGAGTATGGTCATACTGAATCAATTAATAATAGATGATACCTAGGCATTTTGTAATGTTACTGTCATGTCAATCACTTATGTTGAATTGCGAATTCATGGCAATTGTCAGCCCCTACTTGTAGGATGACTGGTGCAGTGAGATGTGTCTTCAAACAGTGTTGTGCCTTGTCAAAATCATAGGTTGTTCTTATTGTAATTTCTGTCCATGTCAAGCACTTGAGTATGGTCATACTGAATCAATTAATAAATATGATACCTAGGCATTTTGTAAGGTACTGTCATGTCAAGCACTTATGTTGAATTGACGAATTCACCCCATTGGCAATTGTCAGCCCTACTTGTAGGATACGGTGCAGAATGTGTCTCAAACAGTGGTTCCTTGTCAAAATCCATAGTTGTTCGTATTGTAATGTTACTGTCATGTCAAGCACTTGTGTATGGTCATACTGAATCATT
>JACBWV010000347.1:1404587-1497105 GCA_013435795.1 Chlamydomonas sp. ICE-L | reverse complement strand
AATGGAAACTCGGCCCTCGAACGCAGATTCGCAAAAACGTCAGGCGCGCAGCCCCTCAACATAAAAGGGGGGACATCTCGAGATGGGAGGGGAGAGGTGGGCCGGGGGGCGAAAGGGGAAAGGGACCCCAAAGCACTCACTCAAGGAAAGTATGAGCGGCCATGGGGTCACAAGCAGGCTGCGGGGCGCCACCCCTAGACTATGAGTGCATGCGCTACCGCCTCAACAGAAAAGAAGCAGAATTGGGGGGAAAAGTTGGCCGTGCTGCTGAAGTGGAAGGAAACCAAATCACCCACTCCCATGAAGTCGGAGTGTCCATTTTTTTTACAATAAAGGCTGGCTTGTCTCTGTCCTAGCTTATTGAACATGTTGGTAGCCAGCCCCCCTCAAAATAAAAGTATCAAAATTGTATGGATAATGTTGTCTGTGTTGCTGAAGTGGAAGGGAATCCCACGATCACCCCACTCACATGAAAATCTGAGTCTTTCATTTTTTTACAATATCAGGTCCAGCCAGGCTGGCTGGGTGTCCCGCCCCTAGCTATTAGACGATGGCCAGCCTCCTCAAAAATACAAAATAAGGAGTTAGCATTGGGGATGGGAAATTTGTCAATGTGTTTGTGCTTAAGTTAGAGGAAGACAAAGAACCAATCACCCACTTCCCATGAATTTAGTCGTTTCCATTTGTTCATCACAAATCAGGCTTGCTGGTCCTCCGCCCCTAGCTCATTCGCCTCGATGCCTTGCCTCCTACATAAAGTACAGGAATGGATGGGAGAATTTGTCATTGTTTGGGCTTTGAGTGGAAGAACCCAAATCACCACTCCTATGAAATTATGAGTCTTCCATTGTTTTCACAATATCGGCTGGCTGGTCTCCTCGCCGCCTAGGCTCAATTTCGCTCGATTCGCCTGTCTCCTCACATAAAAAGTATCAGAAATTGGATGGGAGAAGTGTTCCTGTGTTGCTTAAGGGGACGGGAACCCAAATCACCCACTCAACATGAATTAATGAGTCTTCCAATTGTTCACAATATCAGGCTGGCTGTCCCCAACCCTAGCTTATTATGCAATCGCTAGCCTCGTCAACATAAAGTATCAGAATTGTATGGAAAGAAGTTGTCCTGTTTGCCGGAAGTGACAAGGAAACCCAAATCAACCCACTCCATGAGATGCCTAGTCTTCCATTTTTTTAACAATATCAGGCTGCGGTCTCCCGCCCCTAGCTCTTCGCGCGAGCGCGAGCCTTCTCAACATAAAAAGTATCAGAATTGGATGTGAGGAAAGGGGAGTTGTCCCTGTGTTATGCTAAGTGGAGTGGGAACCCAAACAAACACCACTCACATTAAAGTATGAGGTCTTTTCCATTTTTTGCACAATTTCAGGCGCTGGCTGGTCTTTCACCCCTAGCTTATTTTTCATTGCGCTAACCTCCTCAACATAAAAAGTATCATGAATTGGGATGGAGAAGTTGTCCTGTGCTGCTGAATGGGAAGGGAAACCAAATCACCCTCCCATGAAATTCTGAATCTTCCATTTTTTTTACAATACAGGCTGGCTGGGTCCCTGCCCCTAGCTTATTAGACGCTGGGGCCCCTCCTTCAAAAAGAAAATATTAGAATTGGATAGAAAGTTTTCATGTGTTTGCTGAATTGGAAGGGAACCCAAATCACACCCACTCGGGTCCTTCATGGAGGAGTGGCGTCTCATAAGACACAACTGGATCGGGTTTTTGTTCCTATGAGGGTGGGTTTGTTTACAGCATATTCAATCGATGTGCGGGTGGCCTCTTCTTGTCTCACTTTCCTGTCTGTAGTAGTTGCGAGAGGTAGGGGTACGTAGAAGGCACCTAGCGGGCTGGGGCCTTTGGGGGGGGTGTCTCGGGGTGCCCCTAGCCTGTGTGTATGATCTAGGTGATTGACGCTGTCCAGCCTCCCTCAAAAACAATGTTAAAGTCAGTAGAGATTTGTAAGGAGAGTTGTCGATTGTTGCTGAAAGTGGAAGAACCCAAAAAAATTAAACCCACTCCCATGAACTTATGATCTTCCATTGTTTCACAATATCAGGCTTGCTGGTCTCCGCCCCTAGCTCATTCGCTCGATGCGCCAGCCTCCTCAACATAAAAAGCATCAGAATTGGATGGGAGAGGTTTTCCTGTAGTGCTAAAGTGGAAGGGAACCCAAATCACCCACTCACATGAAATTATGAGTCTTCCATTGTTTCACAATATCAGGCTGGCTGGTCCCCACCCCTAGCTATTCAATGCGCTAGCCTCCTCAACATAAAAAGTATCAGAATTGTATGGGAGAAGTTGTCCTGTGTTGCTGAAGTGGAAGGGAAACCAAATCACCCACTCCCATGAGATTCTGAGTCTTCCATTTTTTTACAATATCAGGCTTGCTGGTCTCCGCCCCTAGCTCATTCGCTCAATGCGCCAGCCTTTCCTCAACAGAAAAATCATTCAAATTGGATGGGATAGTTTTCCTTTGTTGGTAAAGTGTGGCGAAGGAACCAAATCACCCACTCACAGGAAAATTATGATCTTCCCTATTGTTTCACAATCGCAGGCCTGGCTGTCCCCACCCCTAGCTTATTAATTCAATCTCTAGCCCGCCCTCAACATAAAAAAGTATCAGAATTGTATGGAAAAGTTGTCCTGTGCTGCTGAAGTGGAAGGGACCCAATCACCCACGTCCCATAAAATTCTGAGCCTTTTCCATTTTTTACAATACAGCAGGCTGGCTGGGTTCTCCGCCCTCGGGGCTAGCTTAATTAGACTAGTAAGTGGGAGGCCGCCTGCCTCAAATAAAAAGTATCAGAATTGTAATGGGAGAAGTTGTCCCTGTGTTGCTAGAAGTGGAAGGGATCCCATATCACCCACCCATCTCCCCATGAAAAGTGTGTACATGAGTGGCTTTTGTCTCAGTCCCTTTACTACCACCGTGGCTTTCCATTTTTTTACGTGGCAACGATATCAGATCAGGCTTGGGGGGGCGGCCTCGTCCGCCCCCTAGCTAAATTCGCCCTTCTATCGCAGCCCTCCCTCAACATTAAAATAATCAGAATGGATGGGATTAAAGTTTTTCCTGTGGTTGCTAAAAGGTGTAGTGTGTGGAAGGGAACCCAATCAACCCCTCACATCGGGGGGGGGGAGGTGTGCGAAAATCTAGCTTCGGGAGAGGTACACCGCAAATAAAAGTGGGGGCAAGGAAGAAAGGCTGGTTCCCCAGCTCCCTCCCACCCCTTTTTCACTCTCGCCCAATACTGTTCTCTACGGAACTTTCATGGTCCCACCTCTAGCTGGTATGTTGTGCTTCCTGCGCTAGACCCTGCCTCGACATGGACTAAAAAATCCGCTTACGTCACCGTAAGTACGGGTCATGGATGGTAGAGTAATCGTGTCCTGTGCTGCTAAGTGGAAGGAACCAAATCACCACCCTCCCATGAAATTCTGAGTCTTCCATTTTTTTACAATATCAGGCTGGCTGGTCTCCGCCCCTAGCTTATTAGACGATGGGCCAGCCTCCTCAAAATAAAAGTATCAGAATTGGATGGGAGAAGTTGTCCTGTGTTGCTGAAGTGTAGGGACCCAAATCACCCACATCTACCGACTCTGAGAAGCGAGAGAAGAGAAGGAGGTCACATGCAGACCGGATTCTGAGTATGTTCTTCCATTTTTTAACAATATCAATGCTTGTTGGGCTCTCCGCCCCGAGCTCATTCGCTCGATGCGCCATCCTTTTATTAACATAAAAAGTATCAAATTGGATGGATAGTTTTTCCTGTGTTCCTAAGTGAAGGGAAGCCCAAATCCTCCACTCATACGAAATTGATGAGTCTCTTCCATTTTTTCACAATAACAGCGGGCTGGTCCGTCCACGCCTACCTTATTACTTCAATGCCTTGCCTCCTCACATAAAAACAATCAGATTGATGGGAGAAGTTTGTCCCTGACTTTGCTGAATGAAGGGAACCCAAATCAACACCCACCCCATGAAATTCTGAGTCTTCATTTTTTCAATATCAGCTGGCTGGTCTCCGCCCTAGCTTAGCTTATAGCGATGGCCAACCTCCTCCAAATAAAAGTATCAGAATGATGGAGGGGAAAAATGTCTCTGTTTGCTGACTCTGTGAAGGGTAACTCCAAATCACCCCCTCCCAGTCGCATTCTGAATTTTTTTTCCATTTTTTCAATATCACTGCTTGCTGGTCCCTCTCCCGCCCCCTATCTTTTTTCGCCTCCATGCGCTTAGCCTCCCCTCAACCAGACATATCAGATATCTTGGATGGGAGCAGCTTGTCCTGTGTCTTGTATTAAAGTCGATACGGACCGCCAATACCCCTGTTCCATGAAATTCTGAGATCTTTCTCGGGAGATCTTTCGTTGCTCGACGTCTCCGTCCCGCCAGTGTAATCTCTGTCGGTAGTTCTTCTTGTTGTTTCCTGCCAGCACTTCCTTCCCACGTCGGGAAAAAAAAGTGGCCAATCTGGTATCTACCCGAAAAATTTAATTCCTCAATAGTGGTTCTCACCTTGCATCTATAACGCCACAGTACTCGAACTCGGCATTACACTTTATCACTACTTTCTCTGGGAGTCCCCTGTAGGTCAGACCAAAGTCTTTCCATAGTGACAAATCAGGCCTGGCTGGTCCTCTCCGCCCCTAGCTTATTCCCTCGATGTGCCAGCCTCCTCAAAAATAAAAGTATTAGAATTGGATGGGAGAAGTTGTCATGTGTTGCTAAAGTGGAAGGGAACCCAAATCACCCACTCCCATGAAATTCTGAGTCTTCCATTTTTTACAATATCAGGCTGGCTGGTCTCCGCCCCTAGCTTATTAGACGATGGGCCAGCCTCCTCAAAATAAAAGTATCAGAATTGAATGGGAGAAGTTGTCCTGTGTTGCTGAAGTGTAAGGGAACCCAAATCACCCACTCACATGAAATTCTGAGTATTCCATTTTTTACAATATCAGGCTTGTTGGTCTCCGCCCCTAGCTCATTCGCTCGATGCGCCAGCCTTCTCAACATAAAAAGTATCAGAATTGGATAGGATAAGTTTTCCTGTGTTGCTAAAGTGGAAGGGAACCCAAATCACCCACCCACATGAAATTATGAGTCTTCCATTGTTTCACAATATCAGGCTGGCTTTCCCCCCCCCTAGCTTATTATTCAATGCACTATCCTCCTCAACATAAAAAGTATCAGAATTGGATGGGAGAAGTTGTCCTGAGCTGCTGAAGTGGAAGGGAACCCAAATCACCCACTCCCATGAAATTCTGAGTCTTCCATTTTTTTACAATATCAGGCTGGCTGGTCTCTGCCCCTAGCTAGCTTATTAGACGATGGGCCAGCCTCCTCAAAATAAAAAGTATCAGAATTGGATGGGAGAAAATGTCCTGTGTTGCTGAAGTGGAAGGGAACCCAAATCACCCACTCCCATGAAATTCTGAGTTTTCCATATTTTACAATATCAGGCTTGCTGGTCTCCGCCCCTAGCTTTTTCGCTCCATGCGCTAGCCTCCTCAACATAACAAATATCAGAATTGGATGGGAGAAGTTGTCCTGTGTTGTTGAAGTGAAAGGGAACCCAAATCACCCACTTCCATGAAATTCTGAGTCTTCCATAGTTGACAATATCAGGCTGGCTGGTCTCCGCCCCTAGCTTATTCCCTCGATGTGCCAGCCTCCTCAAAAATAAAAGTATTAGAATTTGATGGGAGAAGTTGTCATGTGTTGCTAAAGTGGAAGGGAACCCAAATCACCCACTCCCATGAAATTATGAGTCTTCCATTTTTTACAATATCAGGCTGGCTGGTGTCCGCCCCTAGCTTATTAGACGATGGGCCAGCCTCCTCAAAATAAAAAGAGTCAGAATTGGATGGGAGAAGTTGTCCTGTGTTGTTGAAGTGAAAGGGAACCCAAATCACCCACTCCCATGAAATTCTGAGTCTTCCATTTTTTACAACATCAGGCTGGCTGGTCTCTGCCCCTAGCTTATTCGCTCAATGCGCCAGCCTCCTAAACAAAACAAATAACAGAATTAAATGGGAGAAGTTGTCCTGTGCTGCTAAAGTGGAAGGGAACCCAAATCACCCACTCCCATGAAATTCTGAGTTTTCCATATTTTTCAATATCAGGCTTGCTGGTCTCCGCCCCTAGCTTTTTCGCTCCATGCGCTAGCCTCCTCAACATAACAAATATCAGAATTGGATGGGAGAAGTTGTCCTGTGTTGTTGAAGTGAAAGGGAACCCAAATCACCCACTTCCATGAAATTCTGAGTCTTCCATAGTTGACAATATCAGGCTGGCTGGTCTCCGCCCCTAGCTCATTCGCTCGATGCGCCAGCCTTCTCAACATAAAAGTATCAGAATTGGATGGGATAAGTTTTCCTGTGTTGCTAAAGTGGAAGGGAACCCAAATCACCCACTCACATGAAATTATGAGTCTTCCATTGTTTCACAATATCAGGCTGGCTTTTCCCCCCCTAGCTTATTATTCAATGCACTAGCCTCCTCAACATAAAAAGTATCAGAATTGGATGGGAGAAGTTGTCCTGAGCTGCTGAAGTGGAAGGGAACCCAAATCACCCACTCCCATGAAATTCTGAGTCTTCCATTTTTTACAATATCAGGCTGGCTGGTCTCCGCCCCTTGCTAGCTTATAAGACGATGGGCCAGCCTCCTCAAAATAAAAAGTATCAGAATTGGATGGGAGAAAATGTCCTGTTTTGCTGAAGTGGAAGGGAACCCAAATCACCCACTCACATGACATGCTGAGTTATCCATTTTTTACAATATCAGGCTCGCTGGTCTCCGCCCCTAGCTTTTTCGCTCCATGCGCTAGCCTCCTCAACATAAAAAGTATCAGAATTGGATGGGAGAAGTTGTCCTGAGCTGCTGAAGTGGAAGGGAACCCAAATCACCCACTCCCATGAAATTCTGAGTCTTCCATTTTTTTACAATATCAGGCTGGCTGGTCTCCGCCCCTAGCTAGCTTATTAGACGATGGGCCAGCCTCCTCAAAATAAAAAGTATCAGAATTGGATGGGAGAAGATGTCCTGTGTTGCTGAAGTGGAAGGGAACCCAAATCACCCACTCACATGACATTCTGAGTTATCCATTTTTTACAATATCAGGCTTGCTGGTCTCCGCCACTAGCTTTTTCGCTCCATGCGCGAGCCTCCTCAACATAACAAATATCAGAATTGGATGGGAGAAGTTGTCCTGTGTTGTTGAAGTGAAAGGGAACCCAAATCACCCACTTCCATGAAATTCTGAGTCTTCCATAGTTGACAATATCAGGCTGGCTGGTCTCCGCCCCTAGCTCATTCGCTCGATGCGCCAGCCTTCTCAACATAAAAGTATCAGAATTGGATGGGATAAGTTTTCCTGTGTTGCTAAAGTGGAAGGGAACCCAAATCACCCACTCACATGAAATTATGAGTCTACCATTGTTTCACAATATCAGGCTGGCTGTTCCCCCCCCATAGCTTATTATTCGATGCACTAGCCTCCTCAACATAAAAAGTATCAGAATTGGATGGGAGAAGTTGTCCTGAGCTGCTGAAGTGGAAGGGAACCCAAATCACCCACTCCCATGAAATTCTGAGTCTTCCATTTTTTTACAATATCAGGCTGGCTGGTCTCCGCCCCTAGCTAGCTTATTAGACGATGGGCCAGCCTCCTCAAAATAAAAAGTATCAGAATTGGATGGGAGAAAATGTCCTGTGTTGCTGAAGTGGAAGGGAACCCAAATCACCCACTCACATGACATTCTGAGTTATCCATTTTTTACAATATCAGGCTTGCTGGTCTCCGCCCCTAGCTTTTTCGCTCCATGCGCTAGCCTCCTCAACATAAAAAGTATCAGAATTGGATGGGAGAAGTTGTCCTGAGCTGCTGAAGTGGAAGGGAACCCAAATCACCCACTCCCATGAAATTCTGAGTCTTTCCATTTTTTTACAATATCAGGCTGGCTGGTCTCCGCCCCTAGCTAGCTTATTAGACGATGGGCCAGCCTCCTCAAAATAAAAAGTATCAGAATTGGATGGGAGAAAATGTCCTGTGTTGCTGAAGTGGAAGGGAACCCAATCACCCACTCACATGACATTCTGAGTTTTCCATTTTTTACAATATCAGGCTTGCTGGTCTCCGCCCCTAGCTTTTTCGCTCCATGCGCTAGCCTCCTCAACATAACAAATATCAGAATTGGATGGGAGAAGTTGTCCTGTGTTGATGAAGTGAAAGGGAACCCAAATCACCCACTTCCATGAAATTCTGAGTCTTCCATAGTTGACAATATCAGGCTGGCTGGTCTCCGCCCCTAGCTTATTCCCTCGATGCGCCAGCCTCCTCAAAATAAAAGTATTATAATTGGATGGGAGAAGTTGTCATGTGTTGCTGAAGTGGAAGGGAACCCAAATCACTCACTCTCATGAAATTCTGAGTCTTCCATTTTTTCACAATATCAGGCTGGCTGGTCTCCGCCCCTAGCTTATTAGACGATGCGCTAGTCTCCTCAACATAACAAATATCAGAATTGGATGGGAGAAGTTGTCCTGTGGTGTTGAAGTGAAAGGGAACCCAAATCACCCACTCCATGAAATTCTGAGTCTTCCATAGTTAACAATATCAGGCTGGCCGGTCTCCGCCCCTAGCTTATTCCCTCGATTTGCCAGCCTCCTTAAAAATAGGAGTATTAGAATTGGATGGGATAAGTTTTCCTATGCTGCTGAAGTGGAAGGGAACCCGAGTCACCCACTCACATGAAATTCTGAGTCTTTCATTTGATTACAATATCAGGCTGGCTGGTCTCCGCCCCTAGCTCATTCGCTCGATGCGCCAGCCTCCTCAATATAAAAAGTATCATAATTGGATGGGATAAGTTTTCCTGTGTTGCTAGAGTGGAAGGGAACCCAAATCACCCACTCACATGACATTCTGAGTCTTCCATAGTTTACAATATCAGGCTGGCTTGTCTCCCCCCCTAGCTAATTAGTCGATGTGCCAGCCTCCTTCAAATAAAAAGAGTCAGAATTGGATGGGAGAATTTGCCCTGTGTTGTTGAAGTGAAAGGGAACCCAAATCACCCACTCCCATGAAATTATGAGTCTTCCATTTTTTACAACATCAGGCTGGCTGGCCTCCCCCCCCTAGCCTATTCCCTCGATGTGCCAGCCTCTGCAAATAAAAGAGTCAGAATTGGATGGGATAAGTTTTCCTGTGTTGCTAAAGTGAAGGGAACCCAAATCACCCACTCACGTGAAATTCTGAGTCTTCCATTTTTTTACAATATCAGGCTTGCTGGTCTCCGCCCCTAGCTTTGCTCGATGAGCCAGCCTTCTCAACACAAAAAGTATCAGAATTGGATGGGGTAAATTTTCCTGTGTTGCTAAAGTAGAAGGGAACCCAAATCACCCACTCCATGAAATTCTGAGTCTTCCATTTTTTTACAATATCAGGCTGGCTGGTCTCCGCCCCTAGCTAGCTTATTAGACGATGGGCCAGCCTCCTCAAAATAAAAAGTATCAGAATTGGATGGGAGAAGATGTCCTGTGTTGCTAAAGTGGAAGGGAACCCAAATCACCCCACTCACATGAAATTCTGAGTTTTCCATTTTTACAATATCAGGCTTGCTGGTCTCCGCCCCCTAGCTTTTTTCGCTTCATGCGCTAGCCTCCTCAACATAACAAATATCAGAATTGGATGGGAGAAGTTGTCCTGTGTTGTTGAAGTGAAAGGGAACCCAAATCACCCACTTCCATGAAATTCTGAGTCTTCCATAGTTGACAATATCAGGCTGGCTGGTCTCCGCCCCTAGCTCATTCGCTCGATGCGCCAGCCTTCTCAACATAAAAGTATCAGAATTGGATGGGATAAGTTTTCCTGTGTTGCTAAAGTGGAAGGGAACCCAAATCACCCACTCACATGAAATTATGAGTCTTCCATTGTTTCACAATATCAGGCTGGCTGGTCCCCCCCCTAGCTTATTATTCAATGCACTAGCCTCCTCAACATAAAAAGTATCAGAATTGGATGGGAGAAGTTGTCCTGAGCTGCTGAAGTGGAAGGGAACCCAAATCACCCACTCCCATGAAATTCTGAGTCTTCCATTTTTTTACAATATCAGGCTGGCTGGTCTCCGCCCCTAGCTAGCTTATTAGACGATGGGCCAGCCTCCTCAAAATAAAAGTATCAGAATTGGATGGGAGAAAATGTCCTGTGTTGCTGAAGTGGAAGGGAACCCAAATCACCCACTCACATGACATTCTGAGTTATCCATTTTTTACAATATCAGGCTTGCTAGTCTCCGCCCCTAGCTTTTTCGCTCCATGCGCTAGCCTCCTCAACATAAAAAGTATCAGAATTGGATGGGAGAAGTTGTCCTGAGCTGCTGAAGTGGAAGGGAACCCAAATCACCCACTCCCATGAAATTCTGAGTCTTCCATTTTTTACAATATCAGGCTGGCTGGTCTCCGCCCCTTGCTAGCTTATAAGACGATGGGCCAGCCTCCTCAAAATAAAAAGTATCAGAATTGGATGGGAGAAAATGTCCTGTTTTGCTGAAGTGGAAGGGAACCCAAATCACCCACTCACATGACATGCTGAGTTATCCATTTTTTACAATATCAGGCTCGCTGGTCTCCGCCCCTAGCTTTTTCGCTCCATGCGCTAGCCTCCTCAACATAAAAAGTATCAGAATTGGATGGGAGAAGTTGTCCTGAGCTGCTGAAGTGGAAGGGAACCCAAATCACCCACTCCCATGAAATTCTGAGTCTTCCATTTTTTTACAATATCAGGCTGGCTGGTCTCCGCCCCTAGCTAGCTTATTAGACGATGGGCCAGCCTCCTCAAAATAAAAGTATCAGAATTGGATGGGAGAAGATGTCCTGTGTTGCTGAAGTGGAAGGGAACCCAAATCACCCACTCACATGACATTCTGAGTTATCCATTTTTTACAATATCAGGCTTGCTGGTCTCCGCCACTAGCTTTTTCGCTCCATGCGCGAGCCTCCTCAACATAACAAATATCAGAATTGGATGGGAGAAGTTGTCCTGTGTTGTTGAAGTGAAAGGGAACCCAAATCACCCACTTCCATGAAATTCTGAGTCTTCCATAGTTGACAATATCAGGCTGGCTGGTCTCCGCCCCTAGCTCATTCGCTCGATGAGCCAGCCTTCTCAACATAAAAGTATCAGAATTGGATGGGATAAGTTTTCCTGTGTTGCTAAAGTGGAAGGGAACCCAAATCACCCACTCACATGAAATTATGAGTCTACCATTGTTTCACAATATCAGGCTGGCTGTTCCCCCCCATAGCTTATTATTCGATGCACTAGCCTCCTCAACATAAAAAGTATCAGAATTGGATGGGAGAAGTTGTCCTGAGCTGCTGAAGTGGAAGGGAACCCAAATCACCCACTCCCATGAAATTCTGAGTCTTCCATTTTTTTACAATATCAGGCTGGCTGGTCTCCGCCCCTAGCTAGCTTATTAGACGATGGGCCAGCCTCCTCAAAATAAAAAGTATCAGAATTGGATGGGAGAAAATGTCCTGTTTTGCTGAAGTGGAAGGGAACCCAAATCACCCACTCACATGACATTCTGAGTTATCCATTTTTTACAATATCAGGCTTGCTGGTCTCCGCCCCTAGCTTTTTCGCTCCATGCGCTAGCCTCCTCAACATAAAAAGTATCAGAATTGGATGGAAGAAGTTGTCCTGAGCTGCTGAAGTGGAAGGGAACCCAAATCACCCACTCCCATGAAATTCTGAGTCTTCCATTTTTTTACAATATCAGGCTGGCTGGTCTCCGCCCCTAGCTAGCTTATTAGACGATGGGCCAGCCTCCTCAAAATAAAAAGTATCAGAATTGGATGGGAGAAAATGTCCTGTGTTGCTGAAGTGGAAGGGAACCCAAATCACCCACTCACATGACATTCTGAGTTTTCCATTTTTTACAATATCAGGCTTGCTGGTCTCCGCCCCTAGCTTTTTCGCTCCATGCGCTAGCCTCCTCAACATAACAAATATCAGAATTGGATGGGAGAAGTTGTCCTGTGTTGATGAAGTGAAAGGGAACCCAAATCACCCACTTCCATGAAATTCTGAGTCCTCCATAGTTGACAATATCAGGCTGGCTGGTCTCCGCCCCTAGCTTATTCCCTCGATGCGCCAGCCTCCTCAAAATAAAAGTATTATAATTGGATGGGAGAAGTTGTCATGTGTTGCTGAAGTGGAAGGGAACCCAAATCACCCACTCTCATGAAATTCTGAGTCTTCCATTTTTTCACAATATCAGGCTGGCTGGTCTCCGCCCCTAGCTTATTAGACGATGCGCTAGTCTCCTCAACATAACAAATATCAGAATTGGATGGGAGAAGTTGTCCTGTGGTGTTGAAGTGAAAGGGAACCCAAATCACCCACTTCCATGAAATTCTGAGTCTTCCATAGTTAACAATATCAGGCTGGCCGGTCTCCGCCCCTAGCTTATTCCCTCGATTTGCCAGCCTCCTTAAAAATAGGAGTATTAGAATTGGATGGGATAAGTTTTCCTATGTTGCTGAAGTGGAAGGGAACCCGAGTCACCCACTCACATGAAATTCTGAGTCTTTCATTTGATTACAATATCAGGCTGGCTGGTCTCCGCCCCTAGCTCATTCGCTCGATGCGCCAGCCTCCTCAATATAAAAAGTATCATAATTGGATGGGATAAGTTTTCCTGTGTTGCTAGAGTGGAAGGGAACCCAAATCACCCACTCACATGACATTCTGAGTCTTCCATAGTTTACAATATCAGGCTGGCTTGTCTCCCCCCCTAGCTAATTAGTCGATGTGCCAGCCTCCTTCAAATAAAAAGAGTCAGAATTGGATGGGAGAATTTGCCCTGTGTTGTTGAAGTGAAAGGGAACCCAAATCACCCACTCCCATGAAATTATGAGTCTTCCATTTTTTACAACATCAGGCTGGCTGGCCTCCCCCCCTAGCCTATTCCCTCGATGTGCCAGCCTCTGCAAATAAAAGAGTCAGAATTGGATGGGATAAGTTTTCCTGTGTTGCTAAAGTGGAAGGGAACCCAAATCACCCACTCACGTGAAATTCTGAGTCTTCCATTTTTTTACAATATCAGGCTTGCTGGTCTCCGCCCCTAGCTTTGCTCGATGAGCCAGCCTTCTCAACACAAAAAGTATCAGAATTGGATGGGGTAAATTTTCCTGTGTTGCTAAAGTAGAAGGGAACCCAAATCACCCACTCCCATGAAATTCTGAGTCTTCCATTTTTTTACAATATCAGGCTGGCTGGTCTCCGCCCCTAGCTAGCTTATTAGACGATGGGCCAGCCTCCTCAAAATAAAAAGTATCAGAATTGGATGGGAGAAGATGTCCTGTGTTGCTAAAGTGGAAGGGAACCCAAATCACCCACTCACATGAAATTCTGAGTTTTCCATTTTTTACAATATCAGGCTTGCTGGTCTCCGCCCCTAGCTTTTTCGCTCCATGCGCTAGCCTCCTCAACATAACAAATATCAGAAGTGGATGGGAGAAGTTGTCCTGTGTTGTTGAAGTGAAAGGGAACCCAAATCACCCACTTCCATGAAATTCTGAGTCTTCCATAGTTGACAATATCAGGCTGGCTGGTCTCCGCCCCTAGCTCATTCGCTCGATGCGCCAGCCTTCTCAACATAAAAGTATCAGAATTGGATGGGATAAGTTTTCCTGTGTTGCTAAAGTGGAAGGGAACCCAAATCACCCACTCACATGAAATTATGAGTCTTCCATTGTTTCACAATATCAGGCTGGCTGGTCCCCCCCCTAGCTTATTATTCAATGCACTAGCCTCCTCAACATAAAAAGTATCAGAATTGGATGGGAGAAGTTGTCCTGAGCTGCTGAAGTGGAAGGGAACCCAAATCACCCACTCCCATGAAATTCTGAGTCTTCCATTTTTTTACAATATCAGGCTGGCTGGTCTCCGCCCCTAGCTAGCTTATTAGACGATGGGCCAGCCTCCTCAAAATAAAAAGTATCAGAATTGGATGGGAGAAAATGTCCTGTGTTGCTGAAGTGGAAGGGAACCCAAATCACCCACTCACATGACATTCTGAGTTATCCATTTTTTACAATATCAGGCTTGCTGGTCTCCGCCCCTAGCTTTTTCGCTCCATGCGCTAGCCTCCTCAACATAACAAATATCAGAATTGGATGGGAGAAGTTGTCCTGTGTTGATGAAGTAAAAGGGAACCCAAATCACCCACTTCCATGAAATTCTGAGTCTTCCATAGTTGACAATATCAGGCTGGCTGGTCTCCGCCCCTATCTTATTCCCTCGATGCGCCAGCCTCCTCAAAAGAAAAGTATTATAATTGGATGGGAGAAGTTGTCATGTGTTGCTGAAGTGGAAGGGAACCCAAATCACCCACTCTCATGAAATTCTGAGTCTTCCATTTTTTCACAATATCAGGCTGGCTGGTCTCCGCCCCTAGCTTATTAGACGATGCGCTAGTCTCCTCAACATAACAAATATCAGAATTGGATGGGAGAAGTTGTCCTGTGGTGTTGAAGTGAAAGGGAACCCAAATCACCCACTTCCATGAAATTCTGAGTCTTCTATAGTTAACAATATCAGGCTGGCCGGTCTCCGCCCCTAGCTTATTCCCTCGATTTGCCAGCCTCCTTAAAAATAGGAGTATTAGAATTGGATGGGATAAGTTTTCCTATGTTGCTGAAGTGGAAGGGAACCCGAGTCACCCACTCACATGACATTCTGAGTCTTCCATAGTTTACAATATTAGGCTGGCTGGTCTCCCCCCCTAGCCTATTCCCTCGATGTGCCAGCCTCTGCAAATAAAAGAGTCAGAATTGGATGGGATAAGTTTTCCTGTGTTGCTAAAGTGGAAGGGAACCCAAATCACCCACTCACGTGAAATTCTGAGTCTTCCATTTTTTTACAATATCAGGCTTGCTGGTCTCCGCCCCTAGCTCATTCGCTCGATGCGCCAGCCTTCTCAACATAAAAGAGTCAGAATTGGATAAGATAAGTTTTCCTGTGTTGCTAAAGTGGAAGGGAACCCAAATCACCCACTCACATGAAATTCTGAGTCTTCCATTGTTTCACAATATCAGGCTGGCTGGTCTCCACCCCTAGCTTATTATTCAATGCGCTAGCCTCCTCAAAATAAAAAGTATCAGAATTGGATGGGAGAAGTTGTCCTGTGCTGCTGAAGTGGAATGGAACCCAAATCACCCACTCCCATGAAATTCTGAGTCCTCCATTGTTTCACAATATCAGGCTGGCTGGTCTCCGCCCCTAACTAGCTTATTAGACGATGGGCCAGCCTCCTCAAAAGAAAAAGTATCAGAATTGGATGGGAGAAGTTGTCCTGTGCTGCTGAAGTGGAAGGGAACCCAAATCACCCACTCCCATGAAATTTTGAGTCCTCCATTGTTTCACAATATCAGAGTGGCTGATCTCCACCCCTAGCTTATTATTCAATGCGCTAGCCTCCTCAACATAAAAAGTATCAGAATTGGATGGGAGAAGTTGTCCTGTGTTGCTGAAGTGGAAGGGAACCCAAGTCACCCACTCCCATGAAATTCTGAGTCTTCCATAGTTAACAATATCAGGCTGGCTGGTTTCCCCCCCTAGTCGATATTAGTCGATGTGCCAGCCTCCTCAAAAAAAAAAAAACAGAATTGGATGGGAGAAGTTGTCCTGTGTTGTTGAAGTGAAAGGGAACCCAAATCACCCACCCCCATGAAATTCTGAGTCTTCCATTTTTTACAACATCAGGCTGGCTGGTCTCCCCCCCTAGCTTATTCCCTCGATGTGCCAGCCTCCTAAAAATAAAAAGTATCAGAATTGAATGGGATAAGTTTTCCTGTGTTGCTGAAGTGAAAGGGAACCCAAATCACCCACTCACATGAAATTCTGAGTCTTTCATTTTTTACAATATCAGGCTGGCTGGTCTCCGCCCCTAGCTCATTCGCTCGATGCGCCAGCCTTCTCAACATAAAAAGTATCAGAATTGGATGGGATAAGTTTTCCTGTGTTGCTAAAGTGGAAGGGAACTTAAATCACCCACTCACATGAAATTATGAGTCTTCCATTGTTTCACAATATCAGGCTGGCTGGTCCCCACCCTAGCTTATTATTCAACGCACTAGCCTCCTGAACATAAAAAGTGTCAGAATTGGATGGTAAAAGTTGTCCTGTGCTACTGAAGTAGAAGGGAACCCAAATCACCCACTCCCATGAAATTCTGAGTCTCCCATTTTTTACAATATCAGGCTGGCAGGTCTCTTCCCCTAGCTTATTCGCTCGATGCACCAGCCTCGTCAAAATAAAAAGTATCAGAATTGGATGGGACACGTTCTCCTGTGTTGCTAAAGTGGAAGGGAACCCAAATCACCCACTCACATTAAATTCTGAGTCTTCCATTGTTTCACAATATCAGGCTGGCTGGTCCCCACCCCTAGCTTATTATTCAATGCGCTAGCCTCCTCAACATAAAAAGTATCAGAATTGGATGGGAGAAGTTGTCCTGTGCTGCTGAAGTGGAAGGGAACCCAAATCACCCACCCCCATGAAATTCGAGTCTTCCATTTTTTTACAATATCAGGCTGGCTGGTCTCCGCCCCTAGCCTATTAGACGATGGGCCAGCCTCCTCAAAATAAAAGAGTTAGAATTGGATGGGAGAAGTTGTCCTGTGTTGTTGAAGTGGAAGGAAACCCAAATCACCCACTCCCATGAAATTCTGAGTCTTCCATTTTTTTACAATATCAGGCTGGCTGGTCTCCGCCCCTAGCTTATTAGACGATAGGCCAGCCTCCTCAAAATAAAAGTATCAGAATTGGATGGGAGAAGTTGTCCTGAGCTGCTGAAGTGGAAGGGAACCCAAATCACCCACTCCCATGAAATTATGAGTCCTCCATTGTTTCACAATATCAGAGTGGCTGATCTCCACCCCTAGCTTTTTATTCAAGGCGCTAGCCTCCTCAACATAAAAAGTATCAGTATTGGATGGGAGAAGTTGTCCTGTGCTGCTGAAGTGGAAGGGAACCCAAATCACCCACTCACATGAATTCTGAGTCTTCCAATTTTTTACAATATCAGGCTGGCTGGTCTCCGCCCCTAGCTAGCTTATTAGACGATGGGCCAGCCTCCTCAAAATAAAAAGTATCAGAATTGGATGGGAGAAAATGTCCTGTGTTGCTGAAGTGGAAGGGAACCCAAATCACCCACTCACAAGACATTCTGAGTTTTCCATTTTTTTCAATAGCAGGCTTGCTGGTCTCCGCCCCTAGCTTTTTCGCTCCATGCGCTAGCCTCCTCAACATAATAAAACAGAATTGGATGGGAGAAGTTGTCCTGTGTTGTTGAAGTGAAAGGGAACCCAAATCACCCACTTCCATGACATTCCGAGTCTTCCATATTTTACAATATCAGGCTGGCTGGTCTCAGCCCCTAGCTTATTCCCTTGATGTGCCAGCCTCCTCAAAAATAAAAGTATTAGAATTGGATGGGATAAGTTTTCCTGTGTTGCTGAAGTGGAAGGGAACCCAAATCACCCACTCACATGAAATTATGAGTCTTCCATTGTTTCACAATATCAGGCTGGCTGGTCCCCACCCTAGCTTATTATTCAACGCACTAGCCTCCTGAACATAAAAAGTGTCAGAATTGGATGGGACAATTTTTCCTGTTTTGCTGAAGTAGAAGGGAACCCAAATCACCCACTCCCATGAAATTCTGAGTCTCCCATTTTTACAATATCAGGCTGGCAGGTCTCTTCCCCTAGCTTATTCGCTCGATGCACCAGCCTCGTCAAAATAAAAAGTATCAGAATATGATGGGACACGTTCTCTTGTGTTGCTAAAGAGGAAGGGAACCCAAATCACCCACTCACATGAAATTCTGAGTCCTCCATTGTTTCACAATATCAGAGTGGCTGGTCCCCACCCCTAGCTTATTATTCAATGCGCTAGCCTCCTCAACATAAAAAGTATCAGTATTGGATGGGAGAAGTTGTCCTGTGCTGCTGAAGTGGAAGGGAACCCAAATCACCCACTCACATGAAATTCTGAGTCTTCCAATTTTTTACAATATCAGGCTGGCTGGTCTCCGCCCCTAGCTAGCTTATTTGAGGATGGGCCAGCCTCCTCAAAATAAAAAGTATCAGAATTGGATGAGAGAAAATGTCCTGTGTTGCTGAAGTGGAAGGGAACCCAAATCACCCACTCACACGACATTCTGAGTTTTCCATTTTTTTCAATAGCAGGCTTGCTGGTCTCCGCCCCTAGCTCATTCGCTCCATGCGCTAGCCTCCTCAACATAATAAAACAGAATTGGATGGGAGAAGTTGTCCTGTGTTGTTGAAGTGAAAGGGAACCCAAATCACCCACTTCCATGACATTCCGAGTCTTCCATATTTTACAATATCAGGCTGGCTAGTCTCAGCCCCTAGCTTATTCCCTTGATGTGCCAGCCTCCTCAAAAATAAAAGTATTAGAATTGGATGGGATAAGTTTTCCTGTGTTGCTGAAGTGGAAGGGAACCCAAATCACCCACTCACATGAAATTATGAGTCTTCCATTGTTTCACAATATCAGGCTGGCTGGTCCCCACCCTAGCTTATTATTCAACGCACTAGCCTCCTGAACATAAAAAGTGTCAGAATTGGATGGGACAATTTTTCCTGTTTTGCTGAAGTAGAAGGGAACCCAAATCACCCACTCCCATGAAATTCTGAGTCTCCCGTTTTTTACAATATCAGGCTGGCAGGTCTCTTCACCTAGCTTATTCGCTCGATGCACCAGCCTCGTCAAAATAAAAGTATCAGAATTGGATGGGACACGTTCTCTTGTGTTGCTAAATTGGAAGGGAACCCAAATCACCCACTCACATGAAATTCTGAGTCCTCCATTGTTTCACAATATCAGAGTGGCTGGTCCCCACCCCTAGCTTATTATTCAATGCGCTAGCCTCCTCAACATAAAAATAGTCAGAATTGGATGGGAGAAGTTGTCCTGTGCTGCTGAAGTGGAAGGGAACCCAAATCACCCACTCACATGAAATTCGAGGTCTTCCATTTTTTTACAATATCAGGCTGGCTGGTCTCCGCCCCTAGCTTATTAGACGATGGGCCAGCCTTCTCAAAATAAATAGGCAGAATTGGATGGGAGAAGTTGTCCTGTGTTTTTGAAGTGAAAGGGAACCCAAATCACCCACTCCCATGAAATTCTGAGTCTTCCATTTTTTCACAATATCAGGCTGGCTGGTCTCGCCCCTAGTTATACGCTTAATGCACCAGCCTCCTCAACAAAAAATAATAACATAATTGGATGGGACAATTTTTTCTGTGTTGCTGAAGTGGAAGGGAACCCAAATCACCCACTCCCATGAAATTCCGAGTCTCCCATTTTTCACAATATCAGGCTGGTTGGTCTCTTCCCCTAGCTTATTTGCACGATGCACCAGCCTCCTCAACAAAAAATAATAACAGAATTGGATGGGACACGTTCTCTTGTGTTGCTAAAGTGGAAGGGAACCCAAATCACCCACTCACATGAAATTCTGAGTCCTCCATTGTTTCAAAATATCAGAGTGGCTGGTCCCCACCCCTAGCTTATTATTCAATGCGCTAGCCTCCTCAACATAAAAAGTATCAGTATTGGATGGGAGAAGTTGTCCTGTGCTGCTGAAGTGGAAGGGAACCCAAATCACCCACTCACATGAAATTCTGAGTCTTCCAATTTTTTACAATATCAGGCTGGCTGGTCTCCGCCCCTAGCTAGCTTATTAGAGGATGGGCCAGCCTCCTCAAAATAAAAAGTATCAGAATTGGATGAGAGAAAATGTCCTGTGTTGCTGAAGTGGAAGGGAACCCAAATCACCCACTCACACGACATTCTGAGTTTTCCATTTTTTTCAATAGCAGGCTTGCTGGTCTCCGCCCCTAGCTCATTCGCTCCATGCGCTAGCCTCCTCAACATAATAAAACAGAATTGGATGGGAGAAGTTGTCCTGTGTTGTTGAAGTGAAAGGGAACCCAAATCACCCACTTCCATGACATTCCGAGTCTTCCATATTTTACAATATCAGGCTGGCTAGTCTCAGCCCCTAGCTTATTCCCTTGATGTGCCAGCCTCCTCAAAAATAAAAGTATTAGAATTGGATGGGATACGTTTTCCTGTGTTGCTGAAGTGGAAGGGAACCCAAATCACCCACTCACATGAAATTATGAGTCTTCCATTGTTTCACAATATCAGGCTGGCTGGTCCCCACCCTAGCTTATTATTCAACGCACTAGCCTCCTGAACATAAAAAGTGTCAGAATTGGATGGGACAATTTTTCCTGTTTTGCTGAAGTAGAAGGGAACCCAAATCACCCACTCCCATGAAATTCTGAGTCTCCCATTTTTTACAATATCAGGCTGGCAGGTCTCTTCACCTAGCTTATTCGCTCGATGCACCAGCCTCGTCAAAATAAAAAGTATCAGAATTGGATGGGACACGTTCTCTTGTGTTGCTAAATTGGAAGGGAACCCAAATCACCCACTCACATGAAATTCTGAGTCCTCCATTGTTTCACAATATCAGAGTGGCTGGTCCCCACCCCTAGCTTATTATTCAATGCGCTAGCCTCCTCAACATAAAAATAGTCAGAATTGGATGGGAGAAGTTGTCCTGTGCTGCTGAAGTGGAAGGGAACCCAAATCACCCACTCACATGAAATTCGAGTCTTCCATTTTTTTACAATATCAGGCTGGCTGGTCTCCGCCCCTAGCTTATTAGACGATGGGCCAGCCTTCTCAAAATAAAATAGGCAGAATTGGATGGGAGAAGTTGTCCTGTGTTTTTGAAGTGAAAGGGAACCTAAATCACCCACTCCCATGAAATTCTGAGTCTTCCATTTTTTCACAATATCAGGCTGGCTGGTCTCGCCCCTAGTTATACGCTTAATGCACCAGCCTCCTCAACAAAAAATAATAACATAATTGGATGGGACAATTTTTTCTGTGTTGCTGAAGTGGAAGGGAACCCAAATCACCCACTCCCATGAAATTCCGAGTCTCCCATTTTTCACAATATCAGGCTGGTTGGTCTCTTCCCCTAGCTTATTTGCACGATGCACCAGCCTCCTCAACAAAAAATAATAACAGAATTGGATGGGACAAGTTTTCCTGTGTTGCTGAAGTGGAAGGGAACCCAAATCACCCACTCACATGAAATTATGAGTCTTCCATTGTTTCACAATATCAGGCTGGCTGGTCCCCACCCTAGCTTATTATTCAACGCACTAGCCTCCTGAACATAAAAAGTGTCAGAATTGGATGGGACAATTTTTCCTGTTTTGCTGAAGTAGAAGGGAACCCAAATCACCCACTCCCATGAAATTCTGAGTCTCCCATTTTTTACAATATCAGGCTGGCAGGTCTCTTCACCTAGCTTATTCGCTCGATGCACCAGCCTCGTCAAAATAAAAAGTATCAGAATTGGATGGGACACGTTCTCTTGTGTTGCTAAATTGGAAGGGAACCCAAATCACCCACTCACATGAAATTCTGAGTCCTCCATTGTTTCACAATATCAGAGTGGCTGGTCCCCACCCCTAGCTTATTATTCAATGCGCTAGCCTCCTCAACATAAAACATAGTCAGAATTGGATGGGAGAAGTTGTCCTGTGCTGCTGAAGTGGAAGGGAACCCAAATCACCCACTCACATGAAATTCGAGTCTTCCATTTTTTTACAATATCAGGCTGGCTGGTCTCCGCCCCTAGCTTATTAGACGATGGGCCAGCCTTCTCAAAATAAAATAGGCAGAATTGGATGGGAGAAGTTGTCCTGTGTTTTTGAAGTGAAAGGGAACCTAAATCACCCACTCCCATGAAATTCTGAGTCTTCCATTTTTTCACAATATCAGGCTGGCTGGTCTCGCCCCTAGTTATACGCTTAATGCACCAGCCTCCTCAACAAAAAATAATAACATAATTGGATGGGACAATTTTTTCTGTGTTGCTGAAGTGGAAGGGAACCCAAATCACCCACTCCCATGAAATTCCGAGTCTCCCATTTTTCACAATATCAGGCTGGTTGGTCTCTTCCCCTAGCTTATTTGCACGATGCACCAGCCTCCTCAACAAAAAATAATAACAGAATTGGATGGGACAAGTTTTCCTGTGTTGCTGAAGTGGAAGGGAACCCAAATCACCCACTCACATGAAATTCTGAGTCTTCCATTGTTTCACAATATCAGGCTGGCTGGTCCCCACCCCTAGCTTATTATTCAATGCGCTAGCCTCCTCAACATAAAAAGTATCAGAATTGGATGGGAGAAGTTGTCCTGTGCTGCTGAAGTGGAAGGGAACCCAAATCACCCACTCCCATGAAATTCTGAGTCTTCAATTTTTTTACAATATCAGGCTGGCTGGTCTCCGCCCCTAGCTTATTAGACGATGGGCCAGCCTCCTCAAAATAAAAGAGTTTGAATTGGATGGGAGAAGTTGTCCTGTGTTGTTAAAGTGAAAGGGAACCCAAATCACCCACTCCCATGAAATTCTGAGTCTTCAATTTTTTCACAATATCAGGCTGGCTGGTCTCCGTACCTAATTATTCGCTTAATGCGCCAGCCTCCTCAACAAAAAATAATAACAGAATTGGATGGGACAATTTTTCCTGTGTTGCTGAAGTGGAAGGGAACCCAAATAACCCACTCCCATTAAATTCTGAGTCTCCCAATTTTTTACAATATCAGGCTGGCAGGTCTCTTCCCCTAGCTTATTAGACGATGGGCGTGCCTCCTCAAAATAAAAGAGTTAGAATTGGATGGGAGAAGTTGTCCTGTGTTGTTGAAGTGAAAGGGAACCCTATCACCCACTCCCATGAAATTCTGAGTCTTCCATTTTTTCACAATATCAGGCTGGCCGGTCTCCGCCCCTAGTTATTCGCTTAATGCGCCAGCCTCCTCAACAAAAAATAATAACATAATTGGATGGGACAATTTTTCCTGTGTTGCTGAAGTGGAAGGGAACCCAAATCACCCACTCCCATGAAATTCTGAGTCTCCCATTTTTCACAATATCAGGCTGGCTGGTCTCTTCCCCTAGCTTATTCGCTCGATGCACCAGCCTCCTCAACAAAAAATAATAACAGAATTGGATGGGACAAGTTTTCATGTGTTGCTGAAGTGGAAGGGAACCCAAATCACCCACTCGTATGAAATTCTGAGTCTTTCATTTTTTACAATATCAGGCTGGCTGGTCCCCACCCCTAGCTTATTATTCAATGCGCTAGCCTCCTCAACATAAAAAGATCCAGAATTGGACGGGAGAAGTTGTCCTGTGCTGCTGAAGTGGAAGGAAACCCAAATCACCCACTCACATGAAATTCTGATTCTTCAATTTTATTACAATATCAGGCTGGCTGGTCTCCGCCCCAAGCTTATTAGACGATGGGCCAGCCTCCTCAAAATAAAAGAGTTAGAATTGGGTGGGAGAAGTTGTCTTGTGTTGTTGAAGTGGAAGGGAACCCAAATCACCCACTCCCATGAAATTCTGAGTCTTCCATTTTTTACAATATCAGGCTGGCTGGTCTCCGCCCCTTGTTATTCGCTTAATGCGCTAGCCTCCTCAACAAAAATAATAACAGAATTGGTTTGGACAATTGTTCCTGTGTTGCTGAAGTGGAAGGGACCCCAAATCACCCACTCCCATGAATTTCTGAGTTTCCCATTTTTTACAATATCAGGCGGGCTGGTCCCTAACCCTAGCTAATTCGCTCGATGCACCAGCCTCCTCAACAAAACAAAATAACATAATTGGATGGGACAAGTTTTCATGTGTTGCTGAAGTGGAAGGGAACCCAAATCACCCACTCACATGAAATTCTTAGTCTTCCATTTTTTACAATATCAGGCTGGCTGGTCTCTGCCCCTAGCTTATTCGCTCAATGCGCCAGCCTCCTAAACAAAAAAAAATAACAGAATTGGATGGGACAAGATTTCCTTTGTTGCTGAAGTAGAAGGGAACCCAAATCACCCACTCCCATGAAATTCTGAGTCTCCAATTTTTTACAATATCAGGCTGGCAGGTCTCTTCCCCTAGCTTATTCGCTCGATGCACCAGCCTCCTCAACATAAAAGGTATCTGAATTTGATGGGATACGTTCTCCTGTGTTGTTGAAGTGGAAGGGAACCCAAATCACCCACTCACATGAAATTATGAGTCTTCCATTGTTTCACAATATCAGGCTGGCTGGTCCCCACCCCTAGCTTATTATTCAATGCGCTAGCCTCCTCAACATAAAAAGAGTCAGAATTGGATGGGAGAAGTTGTCCTGTGCTGCTGAAGTGGAAGGGATCCCAAATCACCCACTCACATGAAATTCTGATTCTTCAATTTGTTTACAATATCAGGCTGGCTGGTCTCCGCCCCTAGCTTATTAGACGATGGGCCAGCCTCCTCAAAATAAAAAGTATCAGAATTGGATGAGGGAAGTTGTCCTGTGTTGCTGAAGTGGAAGGGAACCCAAATCACCCACTCCCATGAAATTCTGAGTCTTCCATTTTTTACAATATCAGGCTGGCTGGTCTCTGTGTAACGGTACAGAACCCTTCACGGGTACTCTGGCCTTCCAGCAAGGCATACTGGTACACCTTACCCGTAAGCCACGTGACGAACGCACATGATACAGTACCATACCCATGTACTGCCTCATCTCTCACAACGCACCCGTTGCGTACATAGACACGAGCTACTCGGGACGAACCCTTCTACTCCTTCACGAAGACGTTCTTCCCGATCAACTCTACATCCCCTATATAGGTAACACCCTACTGTTCTGCTAGCTTACGCGACTCGACTACACATAAACATACATCACGTAGACCGTTCCACTAGATTACCCCCCCAGGCTGCTGAGTGCATCCTGTGCTGTTACACTGGTAGCGGAGCTGGTTTCGTTCCTTAGGGACCTCACGCATTCACATACGCACGCATACGAATTTTTCTTCGAATTATTCGCACCCGCCAGGACATCCTGCCGGCTTTCTGGCATTTTCGGCTCGCTGTTCCTGCTCATACCTGTAAGCTTCGAGTATACGTAGCGCCTGTTAGGCTCTCGCAGTTAACTGTCCTGTCAGGCTCGACACGCCCTGGCCACCTGCGACCTGTCTTGCATGGGCATCTTTTTCTAGCCTGCCGACCCCTGTATGGCCTACGCTCTCGATTCTTGCATTCACGTCTTGTCCTTTTGGTCATAGCTTCTAAAGCTCCTTTCCCGAGCATCTTGAGCGGGGTTTGATCAATTGAGCAGCAGTGGCTCCATTGGCCACCTCGGCCGTACTTGCTTTAATTAGCGTACTTCACGAGCCTGTCCTGCGACTCTCCCTGCTTGCTTCATCATCCTTGTTGCTTTCTGCCTGCACGTTTGCTCATCCTGTCGCGCATTTCGGTTCGTCGTTGCCATTCCTGGTTTCCCTGTGATTTGTGCCTTTGCAGTGCTTTTATCCCTCATCGTATTCTGGACGAACGCGTCATACAGTTACGCTTGAGGCTTTATCAGCTCGTTACGCTCGCAAAATTTACTAGTCCCTGTGACAGGTGAATTTAGGCCTCTTGCAGTTGCGAGTAATTCTCCCTCTCTCACCCACCACTCATTCCTGTCCAGCCTACTGACTTGTTCTGTTGCTTGTGCAGAATGGCTTCCCACAAATCCACCAAGGTATCCGACGACGCGGCTGAACAGCCTACGAATTCAGTTGTTGACACCCATCCTGAAGGGGTGGCGTCTTCTGACACTGAGCCCGACACTGAGCTCGGCGCGACGCTGAATGAGTCCGCTTCTGCCGACGCCCTCTATCTCGGTGGGTACGCTGCAACCGCTGGTTGACGGCCTCAATGGTCTTGCGGCACCCTCGGATGCCCCGCCCGCTGCCCCGCCTCCGCGCACGGGCATGGCCCCGACGACGACGCCAACGACGACGCCGCTGGCTCAGCCTTCCATTGAGAAGCTCAGCGCTCGCTATGAGGCGGACGCGGACCGCAGGCGGCACCAGCATATGGGTGACCACCTGATCGCGGTGGATCAAATTCGCCAACTACGCACGCAGCTTGACCAGGTCACCAGCGCCAACTCGGTCCTAACCGAGCAGTTCATGGCGAGGATATCCGCTAAGGAGGCCAAAGTCGCTGACCTTGTGCAACGCCTCGCCGCCTCCGGCGCTGCTACTGATGTCGCATTGGCCAATGGCAATCCTGCCGAGAGGCAAGAGCTGCTTAACAGCCACTACTTCCTCGGGAAGGATCTGAACAAGTGTCGCAAGGCGTTGTCCGCCCTCCAGGCCGATTCCGCTGAGGCCGCGGGGATCGCCAGGTCCTCATTGGATGTTGTGAACGTCGAGCTTGCGACTAAAGAGTCCGAGCTCAGGGCTGCGCGGGGCGACCTTGCGCAATCCCAAGCAGGTGAGCATAATTTGACGCCTGACGCTTCTCGAACAAACCTGCCTTTCTCGGTTTGCAATCCATTTGATCATATCGAGGACTCCCCTTCCCGGTTGGTTCCATATCCCAATGTTTTGCCCGTGAATCGCACACTGTTTCCCAACCTACCGACGTCATTGTCTAACTCGCCACGTCTTTCCCCCCATGCAGCGCTCGCTCCCGCTCTCGCTGAGAACGCTCGCTTGACTGAGGTCAATGCGCAGCTGACTCGCGAGAACATAGCCTATGGTAAACGCCCTGTGGCTTCTCCCGCGGCTGCATCTCCCGCAGCCATCACCATGGCTGATGTCCTGGCCATGATCGCGGCGGACCGAGCTACTGTGGCGCGCAACGAGACGGTGCCGATGGACACTGAAGACCCTGGCGGTTCTTCCAGCGGCGCCCGCAATGTGGGGTGTGGGAACGGCAGGACCGTGGGGCGCAAGCATGCGCTTCCTCAGGCCGCTCGTGAGGACGACACCGCCGCTCAGGAGGCCATCGCTGCGCGCAAGCAGGCATTTCTGCGCGGTCGCGAGATCAAGGCGTCTCCCACGTATGCCAAGGCTGCAAAGTCGGATGGTCTTATCTACTACCACTCCACTGATCACCCTGTGGCGCCATATGCCGACGCCAAGTTGGCGGTGCATATGAACTCTTACGCAGACAGCCTCATCCTTGACTGCGATCCGGAGGACATCGTCGCTGCGCTGCAAGCGGTGGATGACCTCCGCGACAGTATGACCCGTTTGTACACGGCGTCCAAGATGCGCAAGCAGAGGTGGATGGAAATGATGCCTTTGAACATCAAGGACATCGCGGACAAGGACGCCGCCCTCAAGGGCACTAAACTTAAGGCCCACTACCCTGCAGTGGAAGCCAACGACGAGAGGATGGACGAGACTTTGCCTCGTGCACCTGACAGGCAGGTGCGGGTTGCGGGAAATTCAGGGTTGTTTGATATACTAGCTGCCGCTCAGGTATCCCCGGCGTTTGATCCCAAACCCTTTCGCCTCCCCGACGTTTATGCCCCTTCAGGTGGCCTTACTGGCAAAATGCAACGAGGTTCAATCCCGCGGGGGGGCGCTACCCCACCCCCGCCGACAGCGTCCACGGCCGCGCCCTTACCACCCGACGACCCCTTGTCGGTCTCCGACTACTCGTCATCGGACCACGACTTAGCCGATTCACCAGGTTCGCCCCTCCAGGTTCCACCTGGCGACCCGACCCCTAATCGCGCTATTCGGGCTGCTAATCCCAACGACGCCCGCAGTACCTCAGGTGGCTTCCCCGGCCGCTGTTCGATCTCGCGCAAAGCGCGCAGCTACGCTGCCCACTGACACCCCTTCTCCGACACGACAGGAGCGCGAAGGCACGCACCTGGCCCCAGAAGGCCCGCCAGGTGAGCCCGGTCCGCTCCCGCCGATCACCCCTCCTTCCGCCAACCGCGCCACTCGTCCCTCTGATCATGACAATGGGTTCGCAAAACGAGTAACTGAAATGCGAAAGGAGCTGCGTCTCATTGAACACAAACTGTCGGACAAATGCTCTAGGGCTAAGTTGCGCCGATGGGTATATAATGTGGCCACGATCGTGGAGCTCCAGTTCGCTGACTGTTACCTTGGTTCGGGCGCATCGTTCGAGCACATTGTTCCACATCTGTCGGGCGCATTCACTGGCCAACTCCGCATCACTTACGACGAGGCATGGTCTAGCGATGAGTTGGGAGGGTTAGATTTCATGGGAATCGTCGCGTGGGCGGAGTCGCTCCTCCTGCCCGAGCTATTAACAGAATCACACGTCGCTCTCACCAAACTACACGAAGGTGGCTTCCGCCAAGATGCTCGATCCTTGCAGATTTGTTACCACTCCATCAAGTCGGAATTTCGCAAAGTCCCCGATCTCACCGATCGCGAAAAGTTACCCTTTTTTCGCACGTGACTCTCCGATGAACTCCGCGCCGGTGCCTACGCTCGGCGCGAGTCTGGTACTATGTTCGAAACGATGGAGGACTTGACGGACAAGCACGATCCGGAGGACATCGTCGCTGCGCTGCAAGCGGTGGATGACCTCCGCGACAGTATGACCCGTTTGTACACGGCGTCCAAGATGCGCAAGCAGAGGTGGATGGAAATGATGCCTTTGAACATCAAGGACATCGCGGACAAGGACGCCGCCCTCAAGGGCACTAAACTTAAGGCCCACTACCCTGCAGTGGAAGCCAACGACGAGAGGATGGACGAGACTTTGCCTCGTGCACCTGACAGGCAGGTGCGGGTTGCGGGAAATTCAGGGTTGTTTGATATACTAGCTGCCGCTCAGGTATCCCCGGCGTTTGATCCCAAACCCTTTCGCCTCCCCGACGTTTATGCCCCTTCAGGTGGCCTTACTGGCAAAATGCAACGAGGTTCAATCCCGCGGGGGGGCGCTACCCCACCCCCGCCGACAGCGTCCACGGCCGCGCCCTTACCGCCCGACGACCCCTTGTCGGTCTCCGACTACTCGTCATCGGACCACGACTTAGCCGATTCACCAGGTTCGCCCCTCCAGGTTCCACCTGGCGACCCGACCCCTAATCGCGCTATTCGGGCTGCTAATCCCAACGACGCCCGCAGTACCTCAGGTGGCTTCCCCGGCCGCTGTTCGATCTCGCGCAAAGCGCGCAGCTACGCTGCCCACTGACACGACAGGAGCGCGAAGGCACGCACCTGGCCCCAGAAGGCCCGCCAGGTGAGCCCGGTCCGCTCCCGCCGATCACCCCTCCTTCCGCCAACCGCGCCACTCGTCCCTCTGATCATGACAATGGGTTCGCAAAACGAGTAACTGAAATGCGAAAGGAGCTGCGTCTCATTGAACACAAACTGTCGGACAAATGCTCTAGGGCTAAGTTGCGCCGATGGGTATATAATGTGGCCACGATCGTGGAGCTCCAGTTCGCTGACTGTTACCTTGGTTCGGGCGCATCGTTCGAGCACATTGTTCCACATCTGTCGGGCGCATTCACTGGCCAACTCCGCATCACTTACGACGAGGCATGGTCTAGCGATGAGTTGGGAGGGTTAGATTTCATGGGAATCGTCGCGTGGGCGGAGTCGCTCCTCCTGCCCGAGCTATTAACGGAATCACACGTCGCTCTCACCAAACTACACGAAGGTGGCTTCCGCCAAGATGCTCGATCCTTGCAGATTTATTACCACTCCATCAAGTCGGAATTTCGCAAAGTCCCCGATCTCACCGATCGCGAAAAGTTACCCTTTTTTCGCACGTGACTCTCCGATGAACTCCGCGCCGGTGCCTACGCTCGGCGCGAGTCTGGTACTATGTTCGAAACGATGGAGGACTTGTTCCGCTATCTGCAGTTGGACGAGGCGAGGAAAGTTGTCGCCGCTCGTGGCAAGTCCTTGACGGACAAGCACGATCGCCATCAGAGGGGAGGTTACGCTAACCAAAAGTCGAGGTACCCGTTCAAGCGCCCCGCAGATACTAAATACCCGGGTAAGGACCTTGCCTTCAATCGCGTCCAGTTTACCAACTCACCCCCCTCCGATTCTGACCCTGATTCTTTCTCTTCGCAGGGAGTAGCCACCGACGATGGCGGGGAGATGAACTCTCGCCCAGCCAAGAGCCTCAAGCTGGCGGCAAACAGTAGTCGCAACCGGGCCGGTGGCCGAGGTGGTGGAGGATGTAGTGCAACGCAGCCGTCGCACAACGGCAAGCTGGGTGGATCGCCAAGGCCGCAGGTCCTCAGTTTGCAAGGTGCTGATCGCACGTTCGGAAAAGGCTCTATTAGCCGCGGCGCGGGCCGTGGTGGTTGCGGAGGATACGGACAGGGTGCTGGCCGGGGCCGTTCACAGCCCAGCGGGCCGCGGACCCCCGACTTTTCGGGTCAAGACCCCCAGAACGCCATGCATATGAACAACTCGGTCAGCGTCGGGCAAACCATCTGGCTTCAGAATGGTGCTCGCTGCTTCTTCTGTTTCCGCTACATGAGGACATGTGTGCGGTCGCTGAATGCTGACGGCCGCTGCCGCACGCGGGACTTGCCTAACTGGCCAGCCCTCAATGAGACTACGTGTCCAGACTGGGCCCTTGATGGCAACGGTCCCATCCCGAATTGGGAATAGGAACCGGCCGGTCAGGTGTTGACAAGCCTGGATCGTGTAATTAGCGACGATAAAGTAGTAGTAGTCGAGCCACTTGAGCTCTTGTTACAAGTTCAAGAAGAACTATTTTCTAACTTGGGCTTAACCCCAACTATTGATGTAACTTCTACTAATGCCTTGTCGTCCCCTTGTCCACTGAAGTTCTTTACGGAGTTTGGGATGCGTGTCTCCATCGCAAACGAGTTCATATACGCTCACCCCATTCCGGAAGACGTCGTTTCGGTGTTAGAACACTATTGGGAATGCAAAAACGATGCACCCTTCGACACATCCGATATGTTCATCCTCCCGAAAAACGCAAGTAACGATAAACATGTCTCCAGTCTCCTCCAAGGTATGGAGTTATTTAAGGAGTATCAATCGTGCGATCACCATATGAAACCCCGCCCCAAGGGGTCACCTTCGAATAAAGTCGCCATCCAAGTATGGTATGACCCCCCCGACTCCGAACGGGCCGTCCAAATTAAAAAGGATTGGCATGCGATCAACGACGTGACCAAGGCAGTATACTTTGGCCCCGCACCTGAGGAGGGCATCCCCAGTCCGGTTGAAACCCGACGTAAAAAACACTGGTGGTCGGAGGCATTGGATCCCAAAGTTCGCGAACAACAAATCGCTGCCAGACGGTCAACGAAGTGTATCCGTCGCAATCACGCGCAACGCAATACGAATTCTTCCCCCGTGCTCATGACGCGAGCGAATCGGGTATACGAAGTCAACTCCGCCGCTGCCCCCGACATGCTTTTCAACGCCCGATCAGGAGCGAAGCAATCACTCACATTGGCAGACTCCGGCGCGACAGGTTGCCTTATGGAAAAGCAAACGGCTGAGGATCTCGGTTTGCACATCCGCCCTTGGGAAAACGAGCGCGACGGATTCACTTGCGCTAACGACGGGATTATCAAAATCCGCGGGACGGTCTCGCTCCCTATACACATACAACGATATGTTGGTAAAGTGTTCGCCCATGTCGTCGACAAACTTCCCGGAGGCTTAGACCTAATCCTGGGATCCGACTGGATGCGCGACGAAAAGGCCGTCCTGGACTACGATCGCATGACATTGTCGCTCAAACGGTACGGCTGCTGTTTAACACCTGTAAACAGGCAGCGGGACGAAACGGCTCATTCCTTCTTCACTATGGCACTTTCTGGCAAATCAACTGTTGACCCAGTCATTACTGGTCGCAAGGCGGCGAAGCTGTTAAAGGCTGGCGCTAACCATGTCATGGTCAATGTTCGCGAATCCCGAGCGGATTTACTGGCGTCTAACGTAACTGCCGATGAAAGGACGAAATTAATGACGAAATTACTGCCTTCCGACGGGCCTTTACCTGGTCCCCCGGTGGCAAGCATGGATTTCGAAAATTGGATCCGCGACAACATACTGGACCACGACGATATAACGCTCATCTCGGCCAACGACCTGCGCGCTCTCCTACGGCAGTACCGCAAAGTCTTCAACAATTTGCCGATGGGAACTCCTAACCATCGAGTTATCCCTCACGTCATCAAAACGCAAGACAATGCTAACGCGCCATATCGCAGAAATCGTCGCATGAGTCCAGCCGAGACTTTACTATGTGAGGAATACGTCTCCGACCTTTTGCAGCAAGGATTCATCGCTCCGAGCTCGTCCCCGTACGGTGCGCCGATTATGATCATAGCGAAACCGGGAGGAACGGGATACCGTGTTGTTTGCGATTGGCGAGCACTCAACAACATCACGATTAAGAATAGGTATCCCCTTCCCCGAATTGATGAGACCATTGATCGTCTAGGTGGAGCTACTTTGTTCAGTTCCCTAGACTTCACGTCTGGGTATTACCAAATACGAATTTCGGACGAGGACGCGCCGAAGACTGCGTTCACTACCCCGATGGGTCATTTTGAATTTAAAGTCCTTGGGATGGGTTTGGCGAACGCGCCGGCCACGTTCCAAGCGGTCATGAACCAAATATTCGCGCCCTACTTGCACAAGTTCGTCGTGGTCTACTTAGACGATATCTTGGTTTATGGACGCACTCCGGCGGAGCACTTGGCCAACTTGGCCACGGTTCTCCAAGTCCTCCAGGACAACGAATTCTACGCGAAACTCTCCAAGTGTTCCTTCAACAAAACGGAAGTTAAATTCCTTGGTCATTACATTGGACGCGACGGAATTAAAGTTGATCCACGCAAGGTTAAGACAGTCCGTGACTGGCCTACTCCGAAAACGGCGAAAGAGATCGGCTCATTCCTTGGTTTGTGCAATTATTTTCGCAAATTTATCCAAGGCTATTCGTGTCTCGCCGCCCCGCTTCAAACCTTGTCTAACATCAAGGGTGAACTCGGTTCCTATTTCAAAGTGGAACATCTCGTCTCATTCAAGGGCCTCAAGGAAGCTTTGCTATCCGCGCCAGTCCTCGCGCTGCCGGATTTTAGCAAACCTTTTGAAGTCATTACCGACGCATCCTTGCTCGGGACCGGCGCGGTGCTCTTGCAAGATAAACACCCCATCGCCTTCGCCAGCAAGAAGTATATCCCAGCGGAGCTGAACTATACTACAACGGAACAAGAGATGCTTGCAATCGTTCACGCGTTGACCGAGTGGCGCTGCTACCTCGAAGGTTCCCACATGACATTGGTCACTGACCACAATCCACTCACGTATTTTGACACATGGGCCGATGGCAGGAGGACCTAGCGCCCTTCAGCTATACTTGGGAGTATCGCGCGGGTCGCAATAATATGGCAGACCCGGTCAGTCGTAATCCCAACCTCTCCGCCCCCGCCAACGTCGCGGTTGCGCACCAGCTTTTGGTCTTCTCTCTCTTGATCAGCGAATGCCGGCCTCGATCGAAGAAGCAACGTCCTATTGCAACCGGTCCCGCGGTCGTGGATATCCTTCCCCGCCCACCGTCGGTCCTCCCCTTACCTTCGGTTCCTGTCTAAGAAACGAGACGACGCAGTCGGCATACGCCCGCTACGTTGACTCCCTCCTCTTCGTCCATTATGGATCGAATTTTGGCTGGATACAAACTCGACTCAAACTTCACGCCGGGCTGCAAACGCCTCCGCGATAAGTTTTCCAGGAACGGTTACTAGTTCAAGAAGAACAAGTACGGACACGAGTTTTTGTGTGTTCCCCTCGACGCAGCCCTTCGCCTGGATATTATCCGCGAAGCTCACGACCCTGTTTACATGGGCCATTGCGGTCGCACCAAGACATTGGAGCTGGTCACCCGCACTTTTACTTGGGCCAAAGTCACGGCGGACGTTACTGCCTTCGTCCCCCAATGCCATAAGTGCCAAACAAACAAGCCCGGAAACGCAAAGCCTCACGGTACCATGGTTCCCGTGGAAATTCCTGAGAAATTCTGGGAATGTGTCTCCACAGACCTCATTACGGCGCTTCCGCCAACGTCCTCTGGCCATGACGCCATCGCCGTATTCGTCGACAAACTGTCGGAGATGGTTCATGTCGAACCTTGTCATACTACGATAAACGCAGAGGAATTCGCTTCCCTATACCTCAATCGTGTCATCCGCTATCATGGTATCCCAAAGAAACTCCTCAGTGATCGCGATGCGCGATTCACGGGGCATTTCGGCGTGGCTCTCCATCGATTGATGGGCACGCGACAAGCGTTCTCGACTGCGTTTCATCCTCAGACTGACGGTCAGACGGAACGCATGAACCGAGTCATCGAGGACATGATTTGCCACTACGTGGGGCCGTACCACGATGATTGGGATAAATCCTTGGCGCTTGTGGAATTTGCAATCAACAATTATTACCAAGAGTCCATTCAGAACACCCCATTTCGGGCGTACCTTGGTTACGACCCTACGACGCCGCTAAAGGCTGAGGTCGAATAAAAATGTCCGGCTGCCAACAATTGGTGGGCCGATCACATTGAACGACAAGATCAGTGCAAGGCATGCATGCAAGCCGCTCAAGATTGGCAGAAAGCCCATTACGATAAACGACGAACGGAGGTTTTCTTCAACCTTGGTGATAAAAATCTCTTGTCTACCCGCAATATGAAGTTCAAAGCAACAGGTAAACCAAAATGTACGCCTCGTTTTGTTGGCCCCTATACGATTACGGAATGCATTGGTCCACGCGACGAGTTCACCGGAGTCGTCCGGCAAGTCACGGCGTGCCGCTTGGCTTTGCCCAAAATGATGCGTATCCACCCCGTGTTTCACGTGGGTTTGATCAAGCATTGGCGCTCCGATGGCGTTGTCCATGTGGGCCAACCGCTTGAGTTCGATTCCGACGGGGCTCCGATTTGGAATATCCAATGCATCATGCGCGAGAAATCGCGTGTCATAGGCACTTCCAGCAAACGACGTCTCGAATACTTGGTCCGATGGCAAGACTTCGGTATTGAGCAAGACACTTGGGAACTCGTCAAGGCGGTCAAGAAAAGTGCCCCTCACGTCGTCGATGCATGGAAATCACGTGTTACGCCCGTTGTGTCCCGACGTACGTCGAAAAAACGGGCCCATCACCAACCCATCGCACTCGACGCATACGATACGGCGGTCAGATTGCTTTATACATAAAGCTATCTTTCCCGGAGTACTCAAAAGGGATGTTAAATGGTTCTCTCCGAAACCAACTTGATTCATCAAGTATATTTTGAGCACGGCACATACGACTACGACTACGACTGGTATTCGCTTCCCACCTTTTTTCCAGTCAGATGCGGGGTCCGCATCTCTTCTGGAGGGGGGGGAGTGTAACGGTACAGAACCCTTCACGGGTACTCTGGCCTTCCAGCAAGGCATATGGGTACACCTTACCCGTAAGCCACGTGACGAACGCACATGATACAGTACCATACCCATGTACTGCCTCATCTCTCACAACGCACCCGTTGCGTACATAGACATGAGCTACTCAGGACGAACACTTCTACTCCTTCACGAAGACGTTCTTCCCGATCAACTCTACATCCCCTATATAGGTAACACCCTACTGTTCTGCTAGCTTACGCGTATCTACTACACATAAACATACATCACGTAGACCGTTCCACTAGATTAACCCCCCAGGCTGCTAAGTGCATCCTGTGCTGTTACACTCTGCCCCGAGCTTATTCGCTCAATGCGCCAGCCTCCTCAACAAAAAATAATAACAGAATTGGATGGGACAATTTTTCCTGTGTTGCTGAAGTGGAAGGGAACCCAAATCACCCACTCCCATGAAATTCTGAGTCTCCAATTTTTCACAATATCAGGCTGGCTGGTCTCTTCCCCTAGCTTATTCGCTCGATTCACCAGCCTCCTCAACAAAAAATAATAACAGAATTGGATGGGACAATTTTTCCTGTGTTGTTGAAGTGGAAAGGAACCCAAATCACCCACTCACATGAAATTATGAGTCCTCCATTGTTTCACAATATTAGAGTGGCTGGTCCCCACCCCTAGCTTATTATTCAATGCGCTAGCCTCCTCAACATAAAAATAGTCAGAATTGGATGGGAGAAGTTGTCCTGTGCTGCTGAAGTGGAAGGGAACCCAAATCACCCACTCCCATGAAATTCTGAGTCTCCAATTTTTTTACAATATCAGGCTGGCTGGTCTCCGCCCCTAGCTTATTAGACGATGGGCCAGCCTCCTCAAAACAAAAGAGTTAGAATTGGATGGGAGAAGTTGTCCTGTGCTGCTGAAGTGGAAGGGAACCCAAATCACCCACTCCCATGAAATTCTGAGTCTTCCATTTTTTTACAATATCAGGCTGGCTGGTCTCCGCCCCTAGCTTATTAGACGATGGGCCAGCCTACTCAAAATAAAAAGTATCAGAATTGGATGAGGGAAGTTGTCCTGTGTTGCTGAAGTGGAAGGGAACCCAAATCACCCACTCCCATGAAATTCTGAGTCTTCCATTTTTTACAATATCAGGCTTGCTGGTCTCTGCCCCTAGCTTATTCGCTCAATGCGCCAGCCTCCTCAACACAAAATATTAACATAATTGGATGGGACAAGTTTTCCTGTGTTGCTGAAGTGGAAGGGAACCCAAATCACCCACTCCCATGAAATTCTGAGTCTCCCATTTTTCACAATATCAGGCTGGCTGGTCTCTTCCCCTAGCTTATTCGCTCAATGCACCAGCCTCCTCAACAAAAAATAATAACAGAATTGGAAGGGACAAGTTTTCCTGTGTTGCTGAAGTGGAAAGGAACCCAAATCACCCACTCCCATGATATTCTGAGTCTTCCATTGTTTCACAATATCAGGCTGGCTGGTCTCCGCCCTTAGCTTATTAGACGATGGGCCAGCCTACTCAAAATAAAAAGTATCAGAATTGGATGAGGGAAGTTGTCCTGTGTTGCTGAAGTGGAAGGTAACCCAAATCACCCACTCCCATGAAATTCTGAGTCTCTCATCTTTTTCAATATCAGGCTGGCTGGTCTTTGCCCCTAGCTTATTCGCTCGATGCACCAGCCTCCTCAACAAAAAATAAGAACAGAATTGGATGGTACAAGTTGTCATGTGTTGCTGAAGTGGAAGGGAACCCAAATCACCCACTCACATGAAATTCTGAGTCTTCCATTTTTTACAATATCAGGCTGGCTGGTCTCTGCCCCTAGTTATTTGCTTAATGCGCCAGCCTCCTCAACATAAAATAATAACAGAATTGGATGGGACAAGTTTTCCTGTGTTGCTGAAGTGGAAGGGAACCCAAATCACCCACTCACATGAAATTCTGAGTCTTCAATTTTTTTACAATATCAGGCTGGCTGGTCTCCGCCCCTAGCTTATTAGACGATGGGCCAGCCTCCTCAAAACAAAAGAGTTAGAATTGGATGGGAGAAGTTGTCCTGTGCTGCTGAAGTGGAAGGGAACCCAAATCACCCACTCACATGAAATACTGAGACTTCCATTTTATTACAATATCAGGCTGGCTGGTCTCCGCCCCTATCTTATTAGACGATGGGCCAGCCTCCTCAAAATAAAAAGTATCAGAATTGGATGAGGGAAGTTGTCCTGTGTTGCTGAAGTGGAAGGGAACCCAAATCACCCACTCCCATGAAATTCTGAGTCTCCCATCTTTTTCAATATCAGGCTGGCTGGTCTTTGCCCCTAGCTTATTCGCTCGATGCACCAGCCTCCTCAACAAAAAATAAGAACAGAATTGGATGGGACAAGTTGTCATGTGTTGCTGAAGTGGAAGGGAACCCAAATCACCCACTCCCATGAAATTCTGAGTCTTCCATTTTTTACAATATCAGGCTGGCTGGTCTCTGCCCCTAGTTATTCGCTTAATGCGCCAGCCTCCTCAACAAAAAATAATAACAGAATTGGATGGGACAAGTTTTTCTGTGTTGCTGAAGTGGAAGGGAACCCAAATCACCCACTCACATGAAATTCTGAGTCTTCAATTTTTTTACAAAATCAGGCTGGCTGGTCTCCGCCCCTAGCTTATTAGACGATGGGCCAGCCTCCTCAAAACAAAAGAGTTAGAATTGGATGGGAGAAGTTGTCCTGTGCTGCTGAAGTGGAAGGGAACCCAAATCACCCACTCACATGGAATACTGAGACTTCCATTTTATTACAATATCAGGCTGGCTGGTCTCCGCCCCTAGCTTATTAGACGATAGGCCAGCCTCCTCAAAATAAAAAGTATAAGAATTGGATGAGGGAAGTTGTCCTGTGTTGCTGAAGTGAAAGGGAACCCAAATCACCCACTCCCATGAAATTCTGAGTCTTCCATTTTTTACAATATCAGGCTGGCTGGTCTCTGCCCCTAGCTTATTCGCTCAATGCGCCAGCCTCCTCAACAAAAAATAATAACAGAATTGGATGGGACAATTTTTCCTGTGTTGCTGAAGTGGAAGGGAACCCAAATCACCCACTCCCATGAAATTCTGAGTCTCCCATTTTTCACAATATCAGGCTGGCTGGTCTCTTCCCCTAGCTTATTCGCTCAATGCACCAGCCTCCTCAACAAAAAATAATAACAGAATTGGATGAGGGAAGTTGTCCTGTGTTGCTGTAGTGGAAGGGAACCCAAATCACCCACTCCCATGAAATTCTGAGTCTCCCATTTTTCACAATATAAGGCTGGCTGGTCTCTTCCCCTAGCTTATTCGCTCGATGCACCAGCCTCCTCAACAAAAAATAATAACAGAATTGGATGGGACAAGTTTTCCTGTGTTGCTGAAGTGGAAAGGAACCCAAATCACCCACTCACATGAAATTCTGAGTTTTCCATTGTTTCACAATATCAGGCTGGCTGGTCCCCACCCCTAGCTTATTATTCAATGCGCTAGCCTCCTCAACGTAAAAAGAGTCAGAATTGGATGGGAGAAGTTGTCCTGTGCTGCTGAAGTGGAAGGGAACCCTAATCACCCACTCCCATGAAATTCTGAGTCTTCCATTTTTTACAATATCAGGCTGGCTGGTCTCTGCCTCTAGCTTATTTGCTCAATGCGCCAGCCTCCTCAACAAAAAATAAGAACAGAATTTGATGGGACAATTTTTCCTGTGTTGCTGAAGTGGAAGGGAACCCAAATCACCCACTCCCATGAAATTCTGAGTCTCCCATTTTTCACAATATCAGGCTGGCTGGTCTCTTCCCCTAGCTTATTCGCTCAATGCACCAGCCTCCTCAACAAAAAAATATAACAGAATTGGATGAGGGAAGTTGTCCTGTGTTGCTGAAGTGGAAGGGAACCCAAATCACCCACTCCCATGAAATTCTGAGTCTCCCATTTTTCACAATATCAGGCTGGCTGGTCTCTTCCCCTAGCTTATTCGCTCGATGCACCAGCCTCCTCAACAAAAAATAATAACAGAATTGGATGGGACAAGTTTTCCTGTGTTGCTGAAGTGGAAGGGAACCCAAATCACCCACTCACATGAAATTCTGAGTCTTCAATTTTTTTACAATATCAGGCTGGCTGGTCTCAGCCCCTAGCTTATTAGACGATGGGCCAGCCTACTCAAAACAAAATAGTTAGAATTGGATGGGAGAAGTTGTCCTGTGATGTTGAAGTGGAAGGGAACCCAAATCACCCACTCCCATGAAATTCTGAGTCTTCCATTTTTTTACAATATCAGGCTGGCTGGTCTCCGCCCCTAGCTTATTAGACGATGGGCCAGCCTACTCAAAATAAAAAGTATCAGAATTGGATGAGGGAAGTTGTCCTGTGTTGCTGAAGTGGAAGGTAACCCAAATCACCCACTCCCATGAAATTCTGAGTCTCCCATTTTTTACAATATCAGGCTGGCTGGTCTCTGCCCCTAGCTTATTCGCTCAATGCGCCAGCCTCCTCAACACAAAATAATAACAGAATTGGATGGGACAATTTTTCCTGTGTTGCTGAAGTGGAAGGGAACCCAAATCACCCACTCCCATGAAATTCTGAGTCTCCCATTTTTCACAATATCAGGCTGGCTGGTCTCTTCCCCTAGCTTATTCGCTCGATGCACCAGCCTCCTCAACAAAAAATAATAACAGAATTGGATAGGACAAGTTTCCCTGTGTTGCTGAAGTGGAAAGGAACCCAAATCACCCACTCACATGAAATTCTGAGTCTTCCATTGTTTCACAATATCAGGCTGGCTGGTCCCCACCCCTAGCTTATTATTCCATGCGCTAGCCTCCTCAACATAAAAAGAGTCAGAATTGGATGGGAGAAGTTGTCCTGTGCTGCTGAAGTGGAAGGGAACCCAAATCACCCACTCACATGAAATTCTGAGTCTTCAATTTTTTTACAATATCAGGCTGGCTGGTCTCTGCCCCTAGCTTATTCGCTCGACGCACCAGCCTCCTCAACAAAAAATAAGAACAGAATTGGATGGGACAAGTTTTCATGTGTTGCTGAAGTGGAAGGGTAACCCAAATCACCCACTCCCATGAAATTCTGTTTCTTCCATTTTTAATAATATCAGGCTGGCTGGTCTCTGCCCCTAGTTATTCGCTTAATGCGCCAGCCTCCTCAACAAAAAATAATTACAGAATTGGATGGGACAAGTTTTCCTGTGTTGCTGAAGTGGAAGGGAACCCAAATCACCCACTCACATGAAATTCTGAGTCTTCAATTTTTTTACAATATCAGGCTGGCTGGTCTCCGCCCCTAGCTTATTAGACGATGGGCCAGCCTCCTCAAAATAAAAGAGTAAGAATTGGTTGGGAGAAGATGTCCTGTGATGTTGAAGTGGAAGGGAACCCAAATCACCCAGTCACATGGAATTCTGAGTCTTCCATTTTATTACAATATCAGGCTGGCTGGTCTCCGCCCCTAGCTTATTAGACGATGGGCCAGCCTCCTCAAAAACAAAAAGTATAAGAATTGGATGAGGGAAGTTGTCCTGTGTTGCTGAAGTGGAAGGGAACCCAAATCACCCACTCCCATGAAATTCTGAGTCTTCCATTTTTTACAATATCAGGCTGGCTGGTCTCTGCCCCTAGCTTATTTGCTCAATGCGCCAGCCTCCTCAACAAAAAATAATAACAGAATTGGATGGGACAATTTTTCCTGTGTTGCTGAAGTGGAAGGGAACCCAAATCACCCACTCCCATGAAATTCTGAGTCTCCCATTTTTCACAATATCAGGCTGGCTGGTCTCTTCCCCTAGCTTATTCGCTCAATGCACCAGCCTCCTCAACAAAAAAATATAACAGAATTGGATGAGGGAAGTTGTCCTGTGTTGCTGAAGTGGAAGGGAACCCAAATCACCCACTCCCATGAAATTCTGAGTCTCCCATTTTTTACAATATCAGGCTGGCTGGTCCCTTCCCCTAGCTTATTCGCTCGATGCACCAGCCTCCTCAACAAACAATAATAACAGAATTGGATGGGACAAGTTTTCCTGTGTTGCTGAAGTGGAAAGGAACCCAAATCACCCACTCACATGAAATTCTGAGTCTTCCATTGTTTCACAATATCAGGCTGGCTGGTCCCCACCCCTAGCTTATTATTCAATGCGCTAGCCTCCTCAACAAAAAATAAGAACAGAATTGGATGGTACAAGTTGTCATGTGTTGCTGAAGTGGAAGGGAACCCAAATCACCCACTCCCATGAAATTCTGAGTCTTCCATTTTTTACAATATCAGGCTGGCTGGTCTCTGCCCCTAGTTATTTGCTTAATGCGCCAGCCTCCTCAACATAAAATAATAACAGAATTGGATGGGACAAGTTTTCCTGTGTTGCTGAAGTGGAAGGGAACCCAAATCACCCACTCACATGAAATTCTGAGTCTTCCATTGTTTCACAATATCAGGCTGGCTGGTCCCCACCCCTAGCTTATTATTCAATGCGCTAGCCCCCCCAAATAAAAAAGTGTCAGAATTGGATGGGAGAAGTTGTCCTGTGCTGCTGAAGTGGAAGGGAACCAAAATCACCCACTCACATGAAATTCTGAGTCTTCAATTTATTTACAATATCAGGCTGGCTGGTCTCCGCCCCTAGCTTATTAGACGATGGGCCAGCCTCCTCAAAACAAAATAGTTAGAATTGGATGGGAGAAGTTGTCCTGTGATGTTGAAGTGGAAGGGAACCCAAATCACCCAGTCACATGGAATTCTGAGTCTTCCACTTTATTACAATATCAGGCTGGCTGGTCTCCGCCCCTAGCTTATTAGACGATGGGCCAGCCTCCTCAAAAAAAAAAAGTATCAGAATTGGATGAGGGAAGTTGTCCTGTGTTGCTGAAGTGGAAGGGAACCCGAATCACCCACTCCCATGAAATTCTGAGTCTTCCATTTTTAACAATATCAGGCTGGCTGGTCTCTGCCCCTATTTATTCGCTTAATGCGCCAGCCTCCTCAACAAAAAATAATAACAGAATTGGATAGGACAAGTTTTCCTGTGTTGCTGAAGTGGAAGGGAACACAAATCACCCACTCACATGAAATTCTGAGTCTTCCGTTTTTTTACAATATCAGGCTGGCTGGTCTCCGCCCCTAGCTTATGAGACGATAAGCCAGCCTCCTCAAAATAAAAATAGTCAGAATTGGATGGGAGAAGTTGTCCTGTGCTGCTGAAGTGAAGGCAACCCAAATCACCCACTCCCATGAAATTCTGAGTCTTCCGTTATTTTACAATATCAGGCTTGCTGGTCTCCGCCCCTAGCTCATACGCTGGATGCGCCAGCCTCCTTAACATAAAAAGTATCTGAATAGGATGGGATACGTTTTCCTGTGTTGCTAAAGTGGAAGGGAACCCAAATCACCCACTCACATGAAATTCTGAGTCTTCCATTGTTTCACAATATCTGGCTGGCTGGTCCCCACCCCTAGCTTATTATCCAATGCACTAACCACCTAAACATAAAAAGGGTCAGAATTGGATGGGAGAAGTTGTCCTGTGCTGCTGAAGTGGAAGGGAACCCAAATCACCCACTCCCATGAAATTCTGAGTCATCCATTTTTTTACAATATCAGGCTGGCTGGTCTCCGCCCCTAGCTTATTAGACGATGGGCCAGCCTCCTCAAAATAAAAGCATCAGAATTGGATGAGGGAAGTTGTCCTGTGTTGCTGAAGTGGAAGGGAACCCAAATCACCCACTCCCATGAAATTCTTAGTCTGCCATTTTCACAATGTCAGGCTGGCTGGTCTCTTCCCCTATTAGCTTATTCGCTCGATGCACCAGCCTCCTCAACAAAAAATAATAACAGAATTGGATGGGACAAGTTTTCATGTGTTGCTGAAGTGGAAGGAACCCAAATCAGCCACTCCCATGAAATTCTGAGTCTTCCATTGTTTCACAATATCAGGCTGGCTGGTCCATGCCCCTAGCTTATTATTCAATGCGCTAGCCTCCTCAATATAAAAAGAGTCAGAATTGGATGAGATAAGTTTTCCTGTGTTGCTGAAGTGAAAGGGAACCCAAATCACCCACTCCCATGAAATTCTGAGTCTTCCATTTTTTACAATATCGGGCTGGCTGGTCTCTGCCCCTAGCTTATTCGCTCAATGCGCCAGCCTCCTCAACAAAAAATAATAACAGAATTGGATGGGACAAGTTTTCCTGTGTTGCTGAAGTGGAAGGGAACCCAAATCACCCACTCCCATGAAAATCTGAGTCTTCCATTTTTTTACAATATCAGGCTGGCTGGTCTCTGCCCATAGCTTATTTGCTCGATGCGCCAGCCTCCTCAAAAGAAAAAGTTTCAGAATTGGATGGGATAAGTTTTCCGGTGTTGCTGAAGTGGAAGGGAACCCAAATCACCCACTCACATGAAATTCTGAGTCTTCCACTTTTTACAATATCAGGCTGGCTGGTCTCTGCCCCTAGTTATTCGCTAAATGCGCCAGCCTCCTCAACAAAAAATAATAACAGAATTGGATGGGACAAGTTTTCCTGTGTTGCTGAAGTGGAAGGGAACCCAAATCACCCACTCCCATGAAAATCTGTGTCTTCCACTTTTTTACAATATCAGTCTGGCTGGTCTCTTCCCCTTATTTGCTTATTTGCTCGATGCGCCAGCCTCCTCAAAATAAAAAGAGTCAGAATTCGATGTGATAAGTTTTCCTGTGTTGCTGAAGTGGAAGGGAACCCAAATCACCCACTCACATGAAATTCTGAGTCTTCCACTTTTTACAATATCAGGCTGGCTGGTCTCTGCCCCTAGCTTATTCGCTCAATGCGCCAGCCTCCTCAACAAAAAAGAATAACAGAATTGGATGGGACAAGTTTTCCTGTGTTGCTGAAGTGGAAGGGAACCCAAATCACCCACTCCAATGAGATTCTGAGTCTTCCATAGTTACAATATCAGGCTGGCTAGTCTCTGCCCCTAGCTTATTCGCTCAATGCGCCAGCCTCCTCAATATAAAAAGAGTCTGAATTGGATGGAATAAGTTTAAATATGTTGCTGAAGTGGAAGGGAACCCAAATCACCCACTCCCATGAAATTCTGTGTCTTCCATTTTTTTACAATATCAGGCTGGCTGGTCTCTGCCCCTAGCTTATTCGCTCAATGCGCCAGCCTCCTCAACAAAACATAATAACAGAATTGGATGGGAGAAGTTGTCCTGTGTTGCGGAAGTGAAATGGAACCCAAATCACCCACTCACATGAAATTCTGAGTCTTCCATTTTTTATCAATACCAGGCTGGCTGGTCCCCACCCCTAGCTTATTCGCTCGATGCACCAGCCTCCTCAAAATAAAAAGGGTCAGAATTGGAATTGATAAGTTGTCCTGTGCTGCTGAAGTGGAAGGGAACCCAAATCACCCACTCACATGAAATTCTGAGTCTTCCATTTTTACAATATCAGGCTGGCTGGTCTCTGCCCCAAGCTTATTCGCTCGATGCGCCAGCCTTCTCAATAAAAAAAGAGTCAGAATTGGATGGGATAAGTTTTCCTGTGTTGCTGAAGTGGAAGGGAACCCAAATCTCCCACTCCCATGAAATTCGGAGTCTTCCATTTTTTATAATATCAGGTTGGCTGGTCTCTGCCCCTGGCTTATTCGCTCAATGCGCCAGCCTCCTCAACAAAAAATAATAACAGAATTGGATGGGATAAGTTTTCCGGTGTTGCTGAAGTGGAAGGGAACCCAAATCACCCACTCACATGAAATTCTGAGTCTTCCACTTTTTACAATATCAGGCTGGCTGGTCTCTGCCCCTATGTTATTCGCTAAATGCGCCAGCCTCCTCAACAAAAAATAATAACAGAATTGGATGGGACAAGTTTTCCTGTGTTGCTGAAGTGGAAGGGAACCCAAATCACCCACTCCCATGAAAATCTGTGTCTTCCACTTTTTTACAATATCAGTCTGGCTGGTCTCTTCCCCTTATTTGCTTATTTGCTCGATGCGCCAGCCTCCTCAAAATAAAAAGAGTCAGAATTGGATGTGATAAGTTTTCCTGTGTTGCTGAAGTGGAAGGGAACCCAAATCACCCACTCACATGAAATTCTGAGTCTTCCACTTTTTACAATATCAGGCTGGCTGGTCTCTGCCCCTAGCTTATTCGCTCAATGCGCCAGCCTCCTCAACAAAAAAGAATAACAGAATTGGATGGGACAAGTTTTCCTGTGTTGCTGAAGTGGAAGGGAACCCAAATCACCCACTCCAATGAGATTCTGAGTCTTCCATAGTTACAATATCAGGCTGGCTAGTCTCTGCCCCTAGCTTATTCGCTCAATGCGCCAGCCTCCTCAATATAAAAAGAGTCTGAATTGGATGGGATAAGTTTAAATATGTTGCTGAAGTGGAAGGGAACCCAAATCACCCACTCCCATGAAATTCTGTGTCTTCCATTTTTTTACAATATCAGGCTGGCTGGTCTCTGCCCCTAGCTTATCCGCTCAATGCGCCAGCCTCCTCAACAAAACATAATAACAGAATTGGATGGGAGAAGTTGTCCTGTGTTGCGGAAGTGAAATGGAACCCAAATCACCCACTCACATGAAATTCTGAGTCTTCCATTTTTTATCAATACCAGGCTGGCTGGTCCCCACCCCTAGCTTATTCGCTCGATGCACCAGCCTCCTCAAAATAAAAAGGGTCAGAATTGGAATTGATAAGTTGTCCTGTGCTGCTGAAGTGGAAGGGAACCCAAATCACCCACTCACATGAAATTCTGAGTCTTCCATTTTTACAATATCAGGCTGGCTGGTCTCTGCCCCAAGCTTATTCGCTCGATGCGCCAGCCTTCTCAATAAAAAAAGAGTCAGAATTGGATGGGATAAGTTTTCCTGTGTTGCTGAAGTGGAAGGGAACCCAAATCTCCCACTCCCATGAAATTCGGAGTCTTCCATTTTTTATAATATCAGGTTGGCTGGTCTCTGCCCCTAGCTTATTCGCTCAATGCGCCAGCCTCCTCAACAAAAAATAATAACAGAATTGGATGGGACAAGTTTTCCTGTGTTGCTGAAGTGAAAGGGAACCCAAATCACCCACTCACATGAAATTCTGAGTCTTCCATTTTTTATCAATATCAGGCTGGCTGGTCCCCACCCCTAGCTTATTCGCTCGATGCGCCAGTCTTCTCAATATAAAAAAAATCAGAATTGGATGGGATAAGTTTTCCTGTGTTGCTGAAGTGGAAGGGAACCCAAATCACCCACTCCCATGAAATTCTGAGTCTTCCATTTTTTACAATATCAGGCTGGCTGGTCTCTACCCCAAGCTTATTCGCTCGATGCGCCAGCCTTCTCAATATAAAAAGAGCCAGAATTGGATGGGATAAGTTTTCCTGTGTTGCTGAAGTGGAAGGGAACCCAAATCTCCCACTCCCATGAAATTCGGAGTCTTCCATTTTTTACAATATCAGGTTGGCTGGTCTCTGCCCCTAGCTTATTCGCTCAATGCGCCAGCCTCCTCAACAAAAAATAATAACAGAATTGGATGGGACAAGCTTTCCTGTGTTGCTGAAGTGAAAGGGAACCCAAATCACCCACTCACATGAAATTCTGAGTCTTCCATTTTTTATCAATATCAGGCTGGCTGGTTCCCACCCCTAGCTTATTTGCTCGATGCGCCAGCCTTCTCAATATAAAAAGAATCAGAATTGGATGGGATAAGTTTTCCTGTGTTGCTGAAGTGGAAGGGAACCCAAATCACCCACTCCCATGAAATTCTGAGTCTTCCATTTTTTACAATATCAGGCTTGCTGGTCTCTGCCCCAAGCTTATTCGCTCGATGCGCCAGCCTTCTCAATAAAAAAAGAGCCAGAATTGGATGGGATAAGTTTTCCTGTGTTGCTGAAGTGGAAGGGAACCCAAATCTCCCACTCCCATGAAATTCGTAGTCTTCCATTTTTTACAATATCTGGTTGGCTGGTCTCTGCCCCTAGCTTATTCGCTCAATGCGCCAGCCTCCTCAACAAAAAATAATAACAGAATTGGATGGGACAAGTTTTCCTGTGTTGCTGAAGTGAAAGGGAACCCAAATCACCCACTCACATGAAATTCTGAGTCTTCCATTTTTTATCAATATCAGGCTGGCTGGTCCCCACCCCTAGCTTATTCGCTCGATGCGCCACCCTTCTCAATATAAAAAGAATCAGAATTGGATGGGATAAGTTTTCCTGTGTTGCTGAAGTGGAAGGGAACCCAAATCACCCACTCCCATGAAATTCTGAGTCTTCCATTTTTTACAATATCAGGCTAGCTGGTCTCTGACCCAAGCTTATTCGCTCGATGCACCAGCCTCGTCAAAAAAAAAAGTTTCAGAATTGGATGGGAGAAGTTGTCCTGTGTTGTTGAAGTGAAAGGGAACCCAAATCACCCACTCCCATGAAATTCTGAGTCTTCCATTTATTTACAATATCAGGCTGGCTGGTCTCTGCCCCTAGCTTATTCGCTCGATGCGCCAGCCTCCTCAACAAAAAATAATAACAGAATTGGATGGGACAAGTTTTCCAGTGTTGCTGAAGTGGAAGGGAACCCAAATCACCCACTCCCATGAAATTCGGAGTCTTCCATGTTTTACAATATCAGGCTGGCAGGTCTCCCCTCCTAGCTAATTCGTCGATGTGCCAGCCTCTAAAAATAAAAAGAGTCAGAATTGGATGGGAGAAGTTGTCCTGTGCTGCTGTAGTGGAAGAGAACCCAAATCACCCACTCCCATAAAATTCTGAGTCTTCCATTTTTTTACAATATTAGGCTGGCTGGTCTCCGCCCCTAGCTTATTCCCTCGATGCACCAGCCTCGTCAAAATAAAAAGTATCAGAATTGGATGGGAGAAGTTGTCCTGTGTTTCTGAAGTGGAAGGGAACCCAAATCACCCACTCCCATGAAATTCTGAGTTTTCAATTTGTTTACAATATCAGGCTTGCTGGTCTCCGCCCCTAGCTCATTCGCTCGATGCGCCAGCCTTCTTAATATGAGAAGTATCAAAATTGGATGGGATAAGTTTTCCTGTGTTGCTAAAGTGGAAGGGAACCCAAATCACCCACTCACATGAAATTCTGAGTCTTCCATTTTTTACAATATCAGGCTGGCTGGTCTCCCCCCCTAGCTAATTAGTCGATGTGCCAGCCTCCTCAAAATAAAAAGAGTCAGAATTAAATGGGACAAGTTGTCCTGTGCTGCTGAAGTGGAAGGGAACCCAAATCACCCACTCCCATGAAATTCTGAGTCTTCCATTTTTTTACAATATCAGGCTGGCTGGTCTCCGCCCCTAGCTTATTAGACGATGGGGCAGCCTTCTCAAAATAAAAAGTATCAGAATTGGATGGGAGAAGTTGTCCTGTATTGTTGAAGTGAAAGGGAACCCGAATCACCCACTCCCATGAAATTCTGAGTCTTCCATTTTTTAAAATATCAGGCTGGCTGGTCTCTGCCCCTAGCTTATTCGCTCAATGCGCCAGCCTCCTCAACAAAAAATAATAACAGAATTGGATGGGAGAAGTTGTCCTGTACTTCTGAAGTGGAAGGGAACCCAAATCACCCACTCCCATGAAATTCTGAGTCTTCCATTGTTCACAATATCAGGCTGGCTGGTCTCTGCCCCAAGCTTATTCGCTCGATGCACCAGCCTCGTCAAAATAAAAAGTATCAGAATTGGATGGGAGAAGTTGTCCTGTGTTTCTGAAGTGAAAGGCAACCCAAATCACCCACTCCCATGAAATTCTGAGTCTTCAATTTGGTTACAATATCAGGCTTGCTGGTCTCCGCCCCTAGCTCATTCGCTCGATGCGCCAGCCTTCTCAATATAAAAAGTATCAGAATTGGATGGGATAAGTTTTCCTGTGTAGCTGAAGTGGAAGGAAACCCAAATCACCCACTCACATGAAATTCTTAGTCTTCCATAGTTTTACAATATCAGGCTGTCTGGTCTCCCCCCCTAGCTAATTCGTCGATGTGCCAGCCTCCTCAAAATAAAAAGAGTCAGAATTGGGTGGGAGAAGTTGTCATGTGATGCTGAAGTGGAAGGGAACCCAAATCACCCACTCTCATGAGATTCTGAGTCTTCAATTTGTTTACAATATCAGGCTTGTTGTTCTCCGCCCCTAGCTCATTCGCTCGATGTGCCAGCCTCCTCAAAATAAAAAGTATCTGAATCGGATGGGTGAAGTTGTCCTGTGTTGCTAAAGTGGAAGGGAACCCAAATCATCCACTCACATGAAATTCAGAGTCTTCCATTTTCTACAATATCAGGCTGGCTGGTCTCTGCCCCTAGCTTATTCCCTCGATGTGCCAGCCTCCTAAAAATAAAAAGTATCAGAATCGGATGGGAGAAGTTGTCCTGTGTTGCTAAAGTGGAAGGGAATCCAAATCACCCAGTCCCATGAAATTCTGAGTCATCCATAGTTTTACAATATCAGGCTGGCTGGTCTCGCCCTCTAGCTAATTAGTCGATGTGCCAGCCTCCTCAAAATAAGAAGAGTCAGAATTGGATGGGAGAAGTTGTCCTGTGCTGCTGAAGTGGAAGGGAACCCAAATCACCCACTCACATGAAATTCTGAGTCTTCAATTTTTTTACAATATCAGGCTGGCTGGTCTCCGCCCCTAGCTCATTTGCTCGATGTGCCAGCCTCCTCAAAATAAAAGTATCAGAATCGGATGGGAGAAGTTGTCCTGTGTTGCTAAAGTGGAAGGGAACCCAAATCACCCACTCACATGAAATTCTTAGTCTTCCATTTTTTATCAATATCAGGCTGGCCGGTCCCCACCCCTAGCTTATTCCCTCGATGTGCCTGTCTCCTCATTATAAAAAGAGTCAGAATTGGATGGGATAAGTTTTAATGTGATGCTGAAGTGGAAGGGAACCCAAATCACCCACTCCCATGAAAATCTGAGTCTTCCATTGTTTTACAATATCAGGCTGGCTGGTCTCCGCCCCTAGCTTATTCGCTCGATGCCCCAGCCTCCTAAAAATAAAAAGTATCAGAATTGGATGGGATAAGTTTTCCTGTGTTGCTTAAGTAGAAGGGAACCCAAATTACCCACTCCCATGAAATTATGAGTCTTCCATTTTTCACAATATCAGGCTGGCTGGTCTCTGCCCCTAGCTTATTTGCTTAATGCACCAGCCTCCTCAACAAAAAAGAAGAACAGAATTGGATGGGACGAGTTTTCCTGTGTTGCTGAAGTGGAAGGGTACCCAAATCACCCACTCCCATGAAATTCTGAGTCTTCAATTTTTTACAATATCAGGCTGGCTGGTCTCCGCCCCTAGCTTATTCGCTCGATGCACCAGCCTCGTCAAAATAAAAGTATCAGAATTGGATGGGAGAAGTTGTCCTGTGTTGCTGAAGTGGAAGGGAACCCAAATCACCCACTCCCATGAAATTCTGAGTTTTCAATTTTTTACAATATCAGGCTGGCTGGTCTCCGCCCCTAGCTTATTCGCTCGATGCGCCAGCCTTCTCAATATAAAAAGTATCAGAATTGGATGGGATAAGTTGTCCTGTGTTGCTAAAGTGGAAGGGAACCCAAATCACCCACTCACATGAAATTCCGAGTCTTCCATAGTTTTACAATATCAGCCTGGCAGGTCTCCGCCCCTAGCTAATTAGTCGATGGGCCAGCCTTCTCAAAATAAAAAGAGTCAGAATTGGATGGGAGAAGTTGTCCTGTGTTGCTAAAGTGGAAGGGAACCCAAATCACCCACTCCCATGAAATTATGAGTCTTCCATTTTTCACAATATCAGGCTGGCTGGTCTCTGCCCCTAGCTTATTTGCTTAATGCACCAGCCTCCTCAACAAAAAAGAATAACAGAATTGGATGGGACGAGTTTTCCTGTGTTGCTGAAGTGGAAGGGTACCCAAATCACCCACTCCCATGAAATTCTGAGTCTTCAATTTTTTACAATATCAGGCTGGCTGGTCTCCGCCCCTAGCTTATTCGCTCGATGCACCAGCCTCGTCAAAATAAAAGTATCAGAATTGGAGGGGAGAAGTTGTCCTGTGTTGCTGAAGTGGAAGGGAACCCAAATCACCCACTCCCATGAAATTCTGAGTTTTCAATTTTTTACAATATCAGGCTGGCTGGTCTCCGCCCCTAGCTTATTCGCTCGATGCGCCAGCCTTCTCAATATAAAAAGTATCAGAATTGGATGGGATAAGTTGTCCTGTGTTGCTAAAGTGGAAGGGAACCCAAATCACCCACTCACATGAAATTCCGAGTCTTCCATAGTTTTACAATATCAGCCTGGCAGGTCTCCGCCCCTAGCTAATTAGTCGATGGGCCAGCCTTCTCAAAATAAAAAGAGTCAGAATTGGATGGGAGAAGTTGTCCTGTGCTTCTGAAGTGGAAGGGAACCCAAATCACCCACTCACATGAAATTCTGAGTCTTCCATTTTTTTACAATATCAGGCTGACTGGTCTCCGCCCCTAGCTTATTAGAAGATGGGCCAGCCTACTCAAAATAAGAATTATCAGAATTGGATGGGAGAAGTTGTCCTGTGCTGCTGAAGTGGAAGGGAACCCAAATCACCCACTCCCATGAAATTCTGAGTTTTCAATTTTTTTCAATATTAGGCTGCCTGGTCTCCGCCCTTAGCTCATTCGCTCGATGCGCCAGCCTTCTCAATATAAAAAGTATCAGAATTGGATGGGATAAGTTGTCCTGTGTTGCTAAAGTGGAAGGGAACCCAAATCACCCACTCACATGAAATTCCGAGTCTTCCATAGTTTTACAATATCAGGCTGGCTGGTCTCCGCCCCTAGCTAATTAGTCGATGGGCCAGCCTTCTCAAAATAAAAAGAGTCAGAATTGGATGGGAGAAGTTGTCCTGTGCTTCTGAAGTGGAAGGGAACCCAAATCACCCACTCACATGAAATTCTGAGTCTTCCATTTTTTTACAATATCAGGCTGGCTGGTCTCCGCCCCTAGCTTATTAGAGGATGGGCCAGCCTACTCAAAATAAAAATTATCAGAATTGGATGGGAGAAGTTGTCCTGTGCTGCTGAAGTGTAAGGGAACCCAAATCACCCACTCACATGAAATTCTGAGTCTTCAATTTTTTTCAATATTAGGCTGGCTGGTCTCCGCCCCTAGCTCATTCGCTCGAAGCGCCAGCCTTCTCAATATAAAAAGTATCAGAATTGGATGGGATAAGTTGTCCTGTGTTGTTTAAGTGAAAGGGAACCCAAATCACCCACTCACATGAAATTCTGGGTCTTCCATTTGTTTCAATATCAGGCTGGCTGGTCTCCGCCCCTAGCTTATTCCCTCGATGTGCCAGCCTCCTAAAAATAAAAAGTATCAGAATCGGATGGGAGAAGTTGTCCTGTGTTGATAAAGTGAAAGGGAACCCAAATCACCCACTCCCATGAAATTCTGAGTCTTCCATTTTTTATCAATATCAGGCTGGCTGGTCTCCGCCCCTAGCTAATTAGTCGATGGGCCAGCCTTCTCAAAATAAAAAGAGTCAGAATTGGATGGGAGAAGTTGTCCTGTACTTCTGAAGTGGAAGGGAACCCAAATCACCCACTCACATGAAATTCTGAGTCTTCCATTTTTTTACAATATCAGGCTGGCTGGTCTCCGCCCCTAGCTTATTAGACGATGGGCCAGCCTACTCAAAATAAAAATTATCAGAATTGGATGGGAGAAGTTGTCCTGTGTTGCTGAAGTGGAAGGGAACCCAAATCACCCACTCACATGAAATTCTGAATCTTCAATTTTTTTCAATATTAGGCTGGCTGGTCTCCGCCCCTAGCTCATTCGCTCGATCACCAGCCTTCTCAATATAAAAGTATCAGAATTGGATGGGATAAGTTGTCCTGTGTTGTTTAAGTGAAAGGGAACCCAAATCACCCACTCACATGAAATTCTGGGTCTTCCATTTGTTTCAATATCAGGATGGCTGGTCTCCGCCCCTAGCTTATTCCCTCGATGTGCCAGCCTTCTCAAAATAAGAATTATCAGAATTGGATGGGATAAGTTGTCCTGTGTTGCTAAAGTGGAAGGGAACCCAAATCACCCACTCCCATGAAATTTTAGTCTTCCATTTTTCTTCCATTTTTTATCAATATCAGGTTGGCTGGTCTCTGCCCCTATCTTATTCGCTCGATGCACCAGCCTCCTCAATATAAAAAGAGTCAGAATTGGATGGGAGAAGTTTTAATGTGTTGCTGAAGTGGAAGGTAACCCAAATCACCCACTCCCATGAAAATCTGAGTCTTCCGTTGTTTTACAATATCAGGCTGGCTGGTCTCCGCCCCTAGCTTATTCGCTCGATGCGCCAGCCTCCTCAACAAAAAATAATAACAGAATTGGATGGAAGAAGTTGTCCTGTGTTGCTGAAGTGGATCGGAACCCAAATCACCCACTCACATGGAAATATGAGTCTTCCATTTTTTACAATATCAGGCTGGCTGGTCTCTGCCCCTAGCTTATTCGCTCAATGCGCCAGCCTCCTCAACAAAAAATAATAACAGAATTGGATGGGACAATTTTTAATGTGATGCTGAAGTGGAAGGGAACCCAAATCACCCACTCCCATGAAAATCTGAGTCTTCCATTGTTTTACAATATCAGGCTGGCTGGTCTCCGCCCCTAGCTTATTCGCTCGATGCACCAGCCTCGTCAAAATAAAAGTATCAGAATTGGATGGGATAAGTTGTCCTGTGTTGCTGAAGTGGAAGGGAACCCAAATCACCCACTCCCATGAAATTCTGAGTTTTCAATTTTTTCAATATTAGGCTGCCTGGTCTCCGCCCTTAGCTCATTCGCTCGATGCGCCAGCCTTCTCAATATAAAAAGTATCAGAATTGGATGGGAGAAGTTGTCCTGTGCTTCTGAAGTGGAAGGGAACCCAAATCACCCACTCACATGAAATTCCGAGTCTTCCATAGTTTTACAATATCAGCCTGGCAGGTCTCCGCCCCTAGCTAATTAGTCGATGGGCCAGCCTTCTCAAAATAAAAAGAGTCAGAATTGGATGGGAGAAGTTGTCCTGTGCTTCTGAAGTGGAAGGGAACCCAAATCACCCACTCACATGAAATTCTGAGTCTTCCATTTTTTTACAATATCAGGCTGGCTGGTCTCCGCCCCTAGCTTATTAGAGGATGGGCCAGCCTACTCAAAATAAAAATTATCAGAAATGGATGGGAGAAGTTGTCCTGTGCTGCTGAAGTGGAAGGGAACCCAAATCACCCACTCACATGAAATTCTGAGTCTTCCATTTGTTTCAATATTAGGCTGGCTGGTCTCCGCCCCTAGCTCATTCGCTCGATGCACCAGCCTCGTCAAAATAAAAGTATCAGAATTGGATGGGAGAAGTTCTCCTGTGTTGCTGAAGTGGAAGGGAACCCAAATCACCCACTCCCATGAAATTCTGAGTTTTCATTTTTTTTCAATATTAGGCTGCCTGGTCTCCGCCCTTAGCTCATTCGCTCGATGCGCCAGCCTTCTCAATATAAAAAGTATCAGAATTGGATGGGATAAGTTGTCCTGTGTTGCTAAAGTGGAAGGGAACCCAAATCACCCACTCACATGAAATTCCGAGTCTTCCATAGTTTTACAATATCAGGCTGGCTGGTCTCCGCCCCTAGCTAATTAGTCGATGGGCCAGACTTCTCAAAATAAAAATAGTCAGAATTGTATGGGAGAAGTTGTCCTGTGCTTCTGAAGTGGAAGGGAACCCAAATCACCCACTCACATGAAATTCTGAGTCTTCCATTTTTTTACAATATCAGGCTGGCTGGTCTCTGCCCCTAGCTTATTAGACGATGGGCCAGCCTACTCAAAATAAGAATTATCAGAATTGGATGGGAGAAGTTGTCCTGTGTTGCTGAAGTGGAAGGGAACCCAAATCACCCACTCACATGAAATTCTGAGTCTTCAATTTTTTTCAATATTAGGCTGGCTGGTCTCCGCCCCTAGCTCATTCGCTCGATCACCAGCCTTCTCAATATAAAAAGTATCAGAATTGGATGGGATAAGTTGTCCTGTGTTGTTTAAGTGAAAGGGAACCCAAATCACCCACTCACATGAAATTCTGGGTCTTCCATTTGTTTCAATATCAGGCTGGCTGGTCTCCGCCCCTAGCTTATTCCCTCGATGTGCCAGCCTCCTCAAAATAAAAAGTATCAGAATCGGATGGGAGAAGTTGTCCTGTGTTGATAAAGTGAAAGGGAACCCAAATCACCCACTCCCATGAAATTCTGAGTCTTCCATTTTTTATCAATATCAGGCTGGCTGGTCTCCGCCCCTAGCTAATTAGTCGATGGGCCAGCCTACTCAAAATAAAAAGAGTCAGAATTGGATGGGAGAAGTTGTCCTGTGCTTCTGAAGTGGAAGGGAACCCAAATCACCCACTCACATGAAATTCTGAGTCTTCCATTTTTTTACAATATCAGGCTGGCTGGTCTCTGCCCCTAGCTTATTAGACGATGGGCCAGCCTACTCAAAATAAGAATTATCAGAATTGGATGGGAGAAGTTGTCCTGTGTTGCTGAAGTGGAAGGGAACCCAAATCACCCACTCACATGAAATTCTGAGTCTTCAATTTTTTTCAATATTAGGCTGGCTGGTCTCCGCCCCTAGCTCATTCGCTCGATCACCAGCCTTCTCAATATAAAAAGTATCAGAATTGGATGGGATAAGTTGTCCTGTGTTGTTTAAGTGAAAGGGAACCCAAATCACCCACTCACATGAAATTCTGGGTCTTCCATTTGTTTCAATATCAGGCTGGCTGGTCTCCGCCCCTAGCTTATTCCCTCGATGTGCCAGCCTCCTCAAAATAAGAATTATCAGAATCGGATGGGAGAAGTTGTCCTGTGTTGATAAAGTGAAAGGGAACCCAAATCACCCACTCCCATGAAATTCTGAGTCTTCCATTTTTTATCAATATCAGGCTGGCTGGTCTCCGCCCCTAGCTAATTAGTCGATGGGCCAGCCTACTCAAAATAAAAAGAGTCAGAATTGGATGGGAGAAGTTGTCCTGTGCTTCTGAAGTGGAAGGGAACCCAAATCACCCACTCACATGAAATTCTGAGTCTTCCATTTTTTTACAATATCAGGCTGGCTGGTCTCCGCCCCTAGCTTATTAGACGATGGGCCAGCCTACTCAAAATAATAATTATCAGAATTGGATGGGAGAAGTTGTCCTGTGTTGCTGAAGTGGAAGGGAACCCAAATCACCCACTCACATGAAATTCTGTGCCTTCAATTTTTTTCAATATTAGGCTGGCTGGTCTCCGCCCCTAGCTCATTCGCTCGATCACCAGCCTTCTCAATATAAAAAGTATCAGAATTGGATGGGATAAGTTGTCCTGTGTTGTTTAAGTGAAAGGGAACCCAAATCACCCACTCACATGAAATTCTGGGTCTTCCATTTGTTTCAATATCAGGCTGGCTGGTCTCCGCCCCTAGCTTATTCCCTCGATGTGCCAGCCTTCTCAAAATAAGAATTATCAGAATTGGATGGGATAAGTTGTCCTGTGTTGCTAAAGTGGAAGGGAACCCAAATCACCCACTCCCATGAAATTCTGAGTCTTCCATTTTTTATCAATATCAGGTTGGCTGGTCTCTGCCCCTATCTTATTCGCTCGATGCACCAGCCTCCTCAATATAAAAAGAGTCAGAATTGGATGGGAGAAGTTTTAATGTGTTGCTGAAGTGGAAGGTAACCCAAATCACCCACTCCCATGAAAATCTGAGTCTTCCGTTGTTTTACAATATCAGGCTGGCTGGTCTCCGCCCCTAGCTTATTCGCTCGATGCGCCAGCCTCCTCAACAAAAAATAATAACAGAATTGGATGGGAGAAGTTGTCCTGTGTTGCTGAAGTGGAACGGAACCCAAATCACCCACTCCCATGAAAATATGAGTCTTCCATTTTTTAAAATATCAGGCTGGCTGGTCTCTGCCCCTAGCTTATTCGCTCAATGCGCCAGCCTCCTCAACAAAAAATAATAACAGAATTGGATGGGACAATTTTTAATGTGTTGCTAAAGTGGAAGGGAACCCAAATCACCCACTCCCATGAAAATCTGAGTCATCCATTGTTTTACAATATCAGGCTGGCTGGTCTCCGCCCCTAGCTTATTCGCTCGATGCACCAGCCTCGTCAAAATAAAAGTATCAGAATTGGATGGGATTAGTTGTCCTGTGTTGCTGAAGTGGAAGGGAACCCAAATCACCCACTCCCATGAAATTCTGAGTTTTCAATTTTTTCAATATTAGGCTGCCTGGTCTCCGCGCTTAGCTCATTCGCTCGATGGGCCAGCCTTCTCAATATAAAAAGTATCAGAATTGGATGGGAGAAGTTGTCCTGTGCTTCTGAAGTGGAAGGGAACCCAAATCAACTACTCACATGAAATTCTGAGTCTTCCATTTTTTTACAATATCAGGCTGGCTGGTCTCCGCCCCTAGCTTATTAGAGGATGGGCCAGCCTACTCAAAATAAAAATTATCAGAATTGGATGGGAGAAGTTGTCCTGTGCTGCTGAAGTGGAAGGGAACCCAAATCACCCACTCACATGAAATTCTGAGTCTTCAATTTTTTTCAATATTAGGCTGGCTGGTCTCCGCCCCTAGCTCATTCGCTCGATGCGCCAGCCTTCTCAATATAAAAAGTATCAGAATTGGATGGGATAAGTTGTCCTGTGTTGTTTAAGTGAAAGGGAACCCAAATCACCCACTCACATGAAATTCTGGGTCTTCCATTTGTTTCAATATCAGGCTGGCTGGTCTCCGCCCCTAGCTTATTCCCTCGATGTGCCAGCCTCCTAAAAATAAAAAGTATCAGAATCGGATGGGAGAAGTTGTCCTGTGTTGATAAAGTGAAAGGGAACCCAAATCACCCACTCCCATGAAATCTGAGTCTTCCATTTTTTATCAATATCAGGCTGGCTGGTCTCCGCCCCTAGCTAATTAGTCGATGGGCCAGCCTACTCAAAATAAAAAGAGTCAGAATTGAATGGGAGAAGTTGTCCTGTGCTTCTGAAGTGGAAGGGAACCCAAATCACCCACTCACATGAAATTCTGAGTCTTCCATTTTTTTACAATATCAGGCTGGCTGGTCTCCGCCCCTAGCTTATTAGACGATGGGCCAGCCTACTCAAAATAAGAATTATCAGAATTGGATGGGAGAAGTTGTCCTGTGTTGCTGAAGTGGAAGGGAACCCAAATCACCCACTCCCATGAAATTCTGAGTCTTCAATTTTTTTCAATATTAGGCTGGCTGGTCTCCGCCCCTAGCTCATTCGCTCGATCACCAGCCTTCTCAATATAAAAGTATCGATTGGATGGGATAAGTTGTCCTGTGTTGTTTAAGTGAAAGGGAACCCAAATCACCCACTCACATGAAATTCTGGGTCATCCATTTGTTTCAATATCAGGCTGGCTGGTCTCCGCCCCTAGCTTATTCCCTCGATGTGCCAGCCTTCTCAAAATAAGAATTATCAGAATTGGATGGGATAAGTTGTCCTGTGTTGCTAAAGTGGAAGGGAACCCAAATCACCCACTCCCATGAAATTCTGAGTCTTCCATTTTTTACCAATATCAGGTTGGCTGGTCTCTGCCCCTATCTTATTCGCTCGATGCACCAGCCTCCTCAATATAAAAAGAGTCAGAATTGGATGGGAGAAGTTTTAATGTGTTGCTGAAGTGGAAGGTAACCCAAATCACCCACTCCCATGAAAATCTGAGTCTTCCGTTGTTTTACAATATCAGGCTGGCTGGTCTCCGCCCCTAGCTTATTCGCTCGATGCGCCAGCCTCCTCAACAAAAAATAATAACAGAATTGGATGGAAGAAGTTGTCCTGTGTTGCTGAAGTGGAACGGAACCCAAATCACCCACTCCCATGAAAATATGAGTCTTCCATTTTTTACAATATCAGGCTGGCTGGTCTCTGCCCCTAGCTTATTCGCTCAATGCGCCAGCCTCCTCAACAAAAAATAATAACAGAATTGGATGGGACAATTTTTAATGTGATGCTGAAGTGGAAGGGAACCCAAATCACCCACTCCCATGAAAATCTGAGTCTTCCATTGTTTTACAATATCAGGCTGGCTGGTCTCCGCCCCTAGCTTATTCGCTCGATGCACCAGCCTCGTCAAAATAAAAGTATCAGAATTGGATGGGATTAGTTGTCCTGTGTTGCTGAAGTGGAAGGGAACCCAAATCACCCACTCCCATGAAATTCTGAGTTTTCAATTTTTTCAATATTAGGCTGCCTGGTCTCCGCCCTTAGCTCATTCGCTCGATGCGCCAGCCTTCTCAATATAAAAAGTATCAGAATTGGATGGGAGAAGTTGTCCTGTGCTTCTGAAGTGGAAGGGAACCCAAATCACCCACTCACATGAAATTCTGAGTCTTCCATTTTTTTACAATATCAGGCTGGCTGGTCTCCGCCCCTAGCTTATTAGAGGATGGGCCAGCCTACTCAAAATAAAAATTATTAGAATTGGATGGGAGAAGTTGTCCTGTGCTGCTGAAGTGGAAGGGAACCCAAATCACCCACTCACATGAAATTCTGAGTCTTCCATTTGTTTCAATATTAGGCTGGCTGGTCTCCGCCCCTAGCTCATTCGCTCGATGCGCCAGCCATCTCAATATAAAAAGTATCAGAATTGGATGGGATAAGTTGTCCTGTGTTGTTTAAGTGAAAGGGAACCCAAATCACCCACTCACATGAAATTCTGGGTCTTCCATTTGTTTCAATATCAGGCTGGCTGGTCTCCGCCCCTAGCTTATTCCCTCGATGTGCCAGCCTCCTAAAAATAAAAAGTATCAGAATCGGATGGGAGAAGTTGTCCTGTGTTGATAAAGTGAAAGGGAACCCAAATCACCCACTCCCATGAAATTCTGAGTCTTCCATTTTTTATTAATATCAGGCTGGCTGGTCTCCGCCCCTAGCTAATTAGTCGATGGGCCAGCCTACTCAAAATAAAAAGAGTCAGAATTGGATGGGAGAAGTTGTCCTGTGTTGCTGAAGTGGAAGGGAACCCAAATAACCCACTCACATGAAATTCTGAGTCTTCCATTTTTTTACAATATCAGGCTGGCTGGTCTCCGCCCCTAGCTTATTAGACGATGGGCCAGCCTACTCAAAATAAGAATTATCAGAATTGGATGGGAGAAGTTGTCCTGTGTTGCTGAAGTGGAAGGGAACCCAAATCACCCACTCACATGAAATTCTGAGTCTTCAATTTTTTTCAATATTAGGCTGGCTGGTCTCTGCCCCTAGCTTATTCGCTCAATGCGCCAGCCTCCTCAACAAAAAATAATAACAGAATTGGATGGGAGAAGTTGTCCTGTGTTGCTGAAGTGGAAGGGAAACCAAATCACCCACTCCCACGAAATTCTGAGTCTTCAATTTTTTACAATATCAGGCTGGCTGGTCTATGCCCCTAGCTTATTCGCTCGATGCACCAGCCTCGTCAAAATAAAAAGTATCAGAATCGGATGGGAGAAGTTGTCCTGTGTTGCTGAAGTGGAAGGAAACCCAAATCACCCACTCACATGAAATTCTGAGTCTTCCATTTTTTTCAATATCAGGCTGGCTGGTCTCCGCCCCTAGCTTATTCCCTCGATGTGCCAGCCTCCTAAAAATAAAAAGGATCAGAATCGGATGGGAGAAGTTGCCCTGTGTTGCTAAAGTGGAAGGGAACCCAAATCACCCACTCCCATGAAATTCTGAGTCATCCATTTTTTTCAATATCAGGCTGGCTGGTCTCCGCCCCTAGCTTATTCCCTCTATGTGCCAGCCTTCTAAAAATAAAAAGTATCAGAATCGGATGGAAGAAGTTGTCCTGTGTTGCTAAAGTGGAAAGGAACCCAAATCACCCACTCCCATGAAATTCTGAGTCTTCAATATTTTACAATATCAGGCTGGCTGGTCTCTGCCCCTATCTTATTCGCTCGATGCACCAGCCTCGTCAAAATACAAAGTATCAGAATTGGATGGGAGAAGTTGTCCTGTGTTGCTAAATTGGAAGGGAACCCAAATCACCCACTCACATGAATTTCTGAGTCTTCCATAGTGTTATCAATATCAGGCTGGCTGGTCCCCACCCCTAGCTTATTAGTCGATGTGCCAGCCTCCTAAAAATAAAAAGAGTCAGAATTGGATGGGAGAAGTTGTCCTGTGCTGCTGAAGTGGAAGGGAACCCAAAACACCCACTCACAAGAAATTCTGAGTCTTCCATTTTTTTATCAATATCAGGCTGGCTGGTCCCCTACCCTAGCTTATTCGCTCGATGCGCTTGCCTCCTCAATATAAAAAGAGTCAGAGTTGGATGGGATAAGTTTTAATGTTATGCTGAAGTGGAAGGGAATCCAAATCACCCACTCCCATTAAAATCTGAGTCTTTCATTGTTTTAAAATATCAGGCTGGCCGGTCTCCGCCCCTAGCTTATTCGCTCGATGCCCAGCCTCCTAAAAATAAAAAGTATCAGAATTGGATGGGAGAAGTTTTCCTGTGTTGCTGAAGTGGAAGGGAACCCAAATCACCCACTCCCATGAAAATCTGAGTCTTCCATTTTTTTACAATATCAGGCTGGCTGGTCCTTGCCCCTAGCTTATTCGCTCAATGCGACAGCCTCGTCAAAATAAAAAGTATCTGAATTGGATGGGAGAATTTGTCCTGTGTTGCTGAAGTGGAAGGGAACCCAAATCACCCACTCCCATGAAATTCTGAGTCAGCCATAGTTTTATCAATATTAGGCTGGCTGGTCCCCACCCCTAGCTTATTAGACGATGGGCCAGCCTACTCAAAATAAGAATTATCAGTATTGGATGGGAGAAGTTGTCCAGTGTTGTGTAAGTGAAAGGGAACCCAAATCACCCACTCCCATGAAAATCTGAGTCTTCCATTGTATTACAATATCGGGCTGGCTGGTCTCCGCCCCTAGCTCATTCGCTCGATGCGCCAGCCTTCTCAATATAAAAAGTATCAGATTCGGATGGGATAAGTTTTTCTGTGTTGCTGAAGTGGAAGGGAACCCAAATCACCCACTCCCATGAAATTCTGAGTCTTCCATTGTTTACAATATCAGGCTGGCTGGTCTCTGCCCCTAGCTTATTCGCTCAATGCGCCAGCCTCCTCAACAAAACAAATAACAGAATTGGATGGGAGAAGTTGTCCTGTGTTGCTGAAGTGGAAGGGAACCCAAATCACCCACTCACATGAAATTCTGAGTCTTCCATTTTTTACAATATCAGGCTGGCTGGTCTCTGCCCCTAGCTCATTCGCTCGATGCACCAGCCTCGTCAAAATAAAAGGTACAAAATTGGATGGGAGAAGTTTTCCTGTGTTGCTGAAGTGGAAGGAAACCCAAATCACCCACTCCCATGAAATTCTGAGTCTTCAATTTTTTATCAATATCAGGCTGGCTGGTCTCCGCCCCTAGCTCATTCGCTCGATGTGCCAGCCTACTCAAAATAAAAAGTATCAGAATCGGATGGGAGAAGTTGTCCTGTGTTGCTGAAGTGGAAGGGAACCCAAATCACCCACTCCCATGAAAATCTGAGTCTTCCATTTTTTACAATATCAGGCTGGCTGGTCTCCCCCCCTAGCTAATTGTCGATGTGCCAGCCTCCTCAAAAAAAGAAGAGTCAGAATTGGTTGGAAGAAGTTGTCCTGTGTTGCTAAAGTGGAAGTGAACCCAAATCACCCACTCACATGAAATTCTGAGTCTTCCATTTTTTATCAATATCAGGCTGGCTGGTCCCCACCCCTAGCTTATTCGCTCGATGTGCCAGCCTCCTCAATATAAAAAGAGTCAGAATTGGATAGGATAAGTTTTAATGTTATGCTGAAGTGGAAGGGACCCCAAATCACCCACTCCCATGAAAATCTGAGTCTTCCATTGTTTTAAAATATCAGGCTGGCCGGTCTCCGCCCCTAGCTTATTCGCTCGATGCCCAGCCTCCTAAAAATAAAAGGAATCAGAATTGGATGGGAGAAGTTGTCCTGTGTTGCTAAAGTGGAAGGGAACCCAAATCACCCACTCCCATGAAATTCTGAGTCTTCCATTTTTTACAATATCAGGCTGGCTGGTCTCTGCCCCTAGCTTATTCGCTCAATGCGCCAGCCTCCTCAACAAAAAATAATAACAGAATTGGATGGGAGAAGTTGTGCTGTGTTGCTGAAGTGGAAGGGAACCCAAATCACCCACTCCCATGAAATTCTGAGTCTTCAATTTGTTATCAATATCAGGCTGGCTGGTCTCCGCCCCTAGCTCATTCGCTCGATGCACCAGCCTCGTCAAAATAAAAAGTATCAGAATCGGATGGGAGAAGTTGTCCTGTGTTGCTGAAGAGGAAGGGAACCCAAATCACCCACTCCCATGAAAATCTGAGTCTTCCATTTTTTACAATATCAGGCTGGCTGGTCTCCCCCCATAGCTAATTAGTCGATGTGCCAGCCTCCTCAAAATAAAAAGAGTCAGAATTGGATGGGCGAAGTTGTCCTGTGCTGCTAAAGTGGAAGGGAACCCAAATCACCCACTCACATGAAATTCTGAGTCTTCCATTTTTTTACAATATCAGGCTGGCTGGTCTCCGCCTCTAGCTTATTAGACGATGGGCCAGCCTTCTCAAAATAAGAATTATCAGAATTGGATGGGAGAAGTTGTCCTGTGTTGTTTAAGTGAAAGGGAACCCAAATCACCCACTCACATGAAATTCTGAGTCTTCCATTTTTTTACAATATCAGGCTGGCTGGTCTCCCCCCCTAGCTAATTATTCGATGTGCCAGCCTCCTCAAATAAAAAGAGTCAGAATTGGATGGGAGAAGTTGTCCTGTGCTGCTGAAGTGGAAGGGAACCCAAATCACCCACTCACATGAAATTCTGAGTCTTCCATTTGTTTACAATATCAGGCTGGCTGGTCTCCGCCCCTAGCTTATTAGACTATGGGCCAGCCTACTCAAAATAAGAATTATCAGAATTGGATGGGAGAAGTTGTCCTGTGTTGTTTAAGTGAAAGGGAACCCAAATCACCCACTCCCATGAAACTCTGAGTCTTCTATTTTTTTCAATATCAGGCTGGCTGGTCTCCGCCCCTAGCTTATTCCCTCGATGTGCCAGCCTCCTAAAAATAAAAAGTATCAGAATCGGATGGGAGAAGTTGTCCTGTGTTGCTAAAGTGGAAGGGAACCCAAATCACCCACTCCCATGAAATTCTGAGTCTTCCATTTTGTATCAATATCAGGCTGGCTGGTCTCTGCCCCTATCTTATTAGACGATGGGCCAGCCTACTCAAAATAAGAATTATCAGAATTGGATGGGAGAAGTTGTCCTGTGTTGTTTAAGTGAAAGGGAACCCAAATCACCCACTCCCATGAAATTCTGAGTCTTCCATTTTTTTCAAAATCAGGCTTGCTAGTCTCTGCCCCTAGCTTATTCGCTCGATGCAACAGCCTCGTCAAAATAAAAAGTATCAGAATTGGATGGGATAAGTTTTCCTGTGTTGCTGAAGGGGAAGGGAACCCAAATCACCCACTCCCATGAGATTCTGAGTCTTCCATTTTTTGTCAATATCAGGCTGGCTGGTCTCTGCCCCTAGCTTATTCGCTCAATGCGCCAGCCTCCTCAACAAAAAATAATAACAGAATTGGATGGGACAAGTTTTCCTGTGTTGCTGAAGTGAAAGGGGACCCAAATCACCCACTCCCATGAAATTCTGAGTCTTCCATTGTTTTAAAATATCAGGCTGGCCGGTCTCCGCCCCTAGCTTATTCGCTCGATGCCCAGCCTCCTAAAAATAAAAGGAATCAGAATTGGATGGGAGAAGTTGTCCTGTGTTGCTAAAGTGGAAGGGAACCCAAATCACCCACTCCCATGAAATTCTGAGTCTTCCATTTTTTACAATATCAGGCTGGCTGGTCTCTGCCCCTAGCTTATTCGCTCAATGCGCCAGCCTCCTCAACAAAAAATAATAACAGAATTGGATGGGAGAAGTTGTGCTGTGTTGCTGAAGTGGAAGGGAACCCAAATCACCCACTCCCATGAAATTCTGAGTCTTCAATTTGTTATCAATATCAGGCTGGCTGGTCTCCGCCCCTAGCTCATTCGCTCGATGCACCAGCCTCGTCAAAATAAAAAGTATCAGAATCGGATGGGAGAAGTTGTCCTGTGTTGCTGAAGAGGAAGGGAACCCAAATCACCCACTCCCATGAAAATCTGAGTCTTCCATTTTTTACAATATCAGGCTGGCTGGTCTCCCCCCATAGCTAATTAGTCGATGTGCCAGCCTCCTCAAAATAAAAAGAGTCAGAATTGGATGGGAGAAGTTGTCCTGTGCTGCTAAAGTGGAAGGGAACCCAAATCACCCACTCACATGAAATTCTGAGTCTTCCATTTTTTTACAATATCAGGCTGGCTGGTCTCCGCCTCTAGCTTATTAGACGATGGGCCAGCCTTCTCAAAATAAGAATTATCAGAATTGGATGGGACAAGTTGTCCTGTGTTGTTTAAGTGAAAGGGAACCCAAATCACCCACTCACATGAAATTCTGAGTCTTCCATTTTTTTACAATATCAGGCTGGCTGGTCTCCCCCCCTAGCTAATTATTCGATGTGCCAGCCTCCTCAAATAAAAAGAGTCAGAATTGGATGGGAGAAGTTGTCCTGTGCTGCTGAAGTGGAAGGGAACCCAAATCACCCACTCACATGAAATTCTGAGTCTTCCATTTGTTTACAATATCAGGCTGGCTGGTCTCCGCCCCTAGCTTATTAGACGATGGGCCAGCCTACTCAAAATAAGAAATATCAGAATTGGATGGGAGAAGTTGTCCCGTGTTGTTTAAGTGAAAGGGAACCCAAATCTCCCACTCACATGAAATTATGTGTCTTCCATTTTATTACAATACTAGGCTGGCTGGTCTCCGCCCTTAGCTTATTAGACTATGGGCCAGCCTACTCAAAATAAGAATTATCAGAATTGGATGGGAGAAGTTGTCCTGTGTTGTTTAAGTGAAAGGGAACCCAAATCACCCACTCCCATGAAACTCTGAGTCTTCTATTTTTTTCAATATCAGGCTGGCTGGTCTCCGCCCCTAGCTTATTCCCTCGATGTGCCAGCCTCCTAAAAATAAAAAGTATCAGAATCGGATGGGAGAAGTTGTCCTGTGTTGCTAAAGTGGAAGGGAACCCAAATCACCCACTCCCATGAAATTCTGAGTCTTCCATTTTGTATCAATATCAGGCTGGCTGGTCTCTGCCCCTATCTTATTAGACGATGGGCCAGCCTACTCAAAATAAGAATTATCAGAATTGGATGGGAGAAGTTGTCCTGTGTTGTTTAAGTGAAAGGGAACCCAAATCACCCACTCCCATGAAATTCTGAGTCTTCCATTTTTTTCAAAATCAGGCTTGCTAGTCTCTGCCCCTAGCTTATTCGCTCGATGCAACAGCCTCGTCAAAATAAAAAGTATCAGAATTGGATGGGATAAGTTTTCCTGTGTTGCTGAAGGGGAAGGGAACCCAAATCACCCACTCCCATGAGATTCTGAGTCTTCCATTTTTTGTCAATATCAGGCTGGCTGGTCTCTGCCCCTAGCTTATTCGCTCAATGCGCCAGCCTCCTCAACAAAAAATAATAACAGAATTGGATGGGACAAGTTTTCCTGTGTTGCTGAAGTGAAAGGGGACCCAAATCACCCACTCCCATGAAATTCTGAGTCTTCAATTTTTTATCAATATCAGGCTGGCTGGTCTGTGCCCCTAGCTTATTCGCTCGATGCACCAGCCTCCTCAACAAAAAATAATAAAGAATTGGATGGGATAAGTTTTCATGTGTTGCTGAAGTGGAAGGGAACCCAAATCACCCACTCCCATGAAATTCTGAGTCTTCCATTTTTAACAATATCAGGCTGGCTGGTCTCTGCCCCTAGTTATTCGCTTAATGCGCCAGCCTCCTCAACACGAAATAATAACATAATTGGATGGAACAAGTTTTCCTGTGTTGCTGAAGTGGAAGGGAACACAAATCACCCACTCCCATGAAATTCTGAGTCTTCCATTTTTTTACAAAATCAGGCTTGCTGGTCTCCGCCCCTAGCTCATTCGCTCGATGGGCCAGCCTACTCAAAATAAGAATTATCAGAATTGGATGGGAGAAGTTGTCCTGTGTTGTTTAAGTGAAAGGCAACACAAATCACCCACTCCCATGAAATTCTGAGTCTTCCATTTTTTTCAATATCAGGCTGGCTGGTCTCTGCCCCTAGCTTATTCGCTCGATGCCCAGCCTCCTAAAAATAAAAGGAATCAGAATTGGATGGGAGAAGTTGTCCTGTGTTGCTAAAGTGGAAGGGAACCCAAATCACCCACTCCCATGAAATTCTGAGTCTTCCATTTTTTTACAATATCAGGCTGGCTGGTCTCCCCCCCTAGCTAATTATTCGATGTGCCAGCCTCCTCAAATAAAAAGAGTCAGAATTGGATGGGAGAAGTTGTCCTGTGCTGCTGAAGTGGAAGGGAACCCAAATCACCCACTCACATGAAATTCTGAGTCTTCCATTTGTTTACAATATCAGGCTGGCTGGTCTCCGCCCCTAGCTTATTAGACGATGGGCCAGCCTACTCAAAATAAGAAATATCAGAATTGGATGGGAGAAGTTGTCCCGTGTTGTTTAAGTGAAAGGGAACCCAAATCTCCCACTCACATGAAATTATGTGTCTTCCATTTTATTACAATACTACGCTGGCTGGTCCCCGCCCTTAGCTTATTAGACTATGGGCCAGCCTACTCAAAATAAGAATTATCAGAATTGGATGGGAGAAGTTGTCCTGTGTTGTTTAAGTGAAAGGGAACCCAAATCACCCACTCCCATGAAACTCTGAGTCTTCCATTTTTTTCAATATCAGGCTGGCTGGTCTCCGCCCCTAGCTTATTCCCTCGATGTGCCAGCCTCCTAAAAATAAAAAGTATCAGAATCGGATGGGAGAAGTTGTCCTGTGTTGCTAAAGTGGAAGGGAACCCAAATCACCCACTCCCATGAAATTCTGAGTCTTCCATTTTGTATCAATATCAGGCTGGCTGGTCTCTGCCCCTATCTTATTAGACGATGGGCCAGCCTACTCAAAATAAGAATTATCAGAATTGGATGGGAGAAGTTGTCCTGTGTTGTTTAAGTGAAAGGGAACCCAAATCACCCACTCCCATGAAATTCTGAGTCTTCCATTTTTTTCAAAATCAGGCTTGCTGGTCTCTGCCCCTAGCTTATTCGCTCGATGCAACAGCCTCGTCAAAATAAAAAGTATCAGAATTGGATGGGATAAGTTTTCCTGTGTTGCTGAAGGGGAAGGGAACCCAAATCACCCACGTCCCATGAGATTCTGAGTCTTCCATTTTTTGTCAATATCAGGCTGGCTGGTCTCTGCCCCTAGCTTATTCGCTCAATGCGCCAGCCTCCTCAACAAAAAATAATAACAGAATTGGATGGGACAAGTTTTCCTGTGTTGCTGAAGTGGAAGGGGACCCAAATCACTCACTCCCATGAAATTCTGAGTCTTCAATTTTTTATCAATATCAGGCTGGCTGGTCTGTGCCCCTAGCTTATTCGCTCGATGCACCAGCCTCCTCAACAAAAAATAATAAAGAATTGGATGGGATAAGTTTTCATGTGTTGCTGAAGTGGAAGGGAACCCAAATCACCCACTCCCATGAAATTCTGAGTCTTCCATTTTTAACAATATCAGGCTGGCTGGTCTCTGCCCCTAGTTATTCGCTTAATGCGCTAGCCTCCTCAACACAAAATAATAACATAATTGGATGGAACAAGTCGTCCTGTGTTGCTGAAGTGGAAGGGAACACAAATCACCCACTCCCATGAAATTCTGAGTCTTCCATTTTTTTACAAAATCAGGCTTGCTGGTCTCCGCCCCTAGCTCATTCGCTCGATGGGCCAGCCTACTCAAAATAAGAATTATCAGAATTGGATGGGAGAAGTTGTCCTGTGTTGTTTAAGTGAAAGGCAACCCAAATCACCCACTCCCATGAAATTCTGAGTCTTCCATTTTTTTCAATATCAGGCTGGCTGGTCTCTGCCCCTAGCTTATTCGCTCGATGCCCAGCCTCCTAAAAATAAAAGGAATCAGAATTGGATGGGAGAAGTTGTCCTGTGTTGCTAAAGTGGAAGGGAACCCAAATCACCCACTCCCATGAAATTCTGAGTCTTCCATTTTTTTACAATATCAGGCTGGCTGGTCTCTGCCCCTAGCTTATTCGCTCAATGCGCCAGCCTCCTCAACAAAAAATAATAACAGAATTGGATGGGAGAAGTTGTGCTGTGTTGCTGAAGTGGAAGGGAACCCAAATCACCCACTCCCATGAAATTATGAGTCTTCAATTTGTTATCAATATCAGGCTGGCTGGTCTCCGCCCCTAGCTCATTCGCTCGATGCACCAGCCTCGTCAAAATAAAAAGTATCAGAATCGGATGGGAGAAGTTGTCCTGTGTTGCTGAAGAGGAAGGGAACCCAAATCACCCACTCCCATGAAAATCTGAGTCTTCCATTTTTTACAATATCAGGCTGGCTGGTCTCCCCCCATAGCTAATTAGTCGATGTGCCAGCCTCCTCAAAATAAAAAGAGTCAGAATTGGATGGGAGAAGTTGTCCTGTGCTGCTAAAGTGGAAGGGAACCCAAATCACCCACTCACATGAAATTCTGAGTCTTCCATTTTTTTACAATATCAGGCTGGCTGGTCTCCGCCTCTAGCTTATTAGACGATGGGCCAGCCTTCTCAAAATAAGAATTATCAGAATTGGATGGGAGAAGTTGTCCTGTGTTGTTTAAGTGAAAGGGAACCCAAATCACCCACTCACATGAAATTCTGAGTCTTCCATTTTTTTACAATATCAGGCTGGCTGGTCTCCCCCCCTAGCTAATTATTCGATGTGCCAGCCTCCTCAAATAAAAAGAGTCAGAATTGGATGGGAGAAGTTGTCCTGTGCTGCTGAAGTGGAAGGGAACCCAAATCACCCCACTCACATGAAATTCTGAGTCTTCCATTTGTTTACAATATCAGGCTGGCTGGTCTCCGCCCCTAGCTTATTAGACGATGGGCCAGCCTACTCAAAATAAGAAATATCAGAATTGGATGGGAGAAGTTGTCCCGTGTTGTTTAAGTGAAAGGGAACCCAAATCTCCCACTCACATGAAATTATGTGTCTTCCATTTTATTACAATACTAGGCTGGCTGGTCTCCGCCCTTAGCTTATTAGACTATGGGCCAGCCTACTCAAAATAAGAATTATCAGAATTGGATGGGAGAAGTTGTCCTGTGTTGTTTAAGTGAAAGGGAGCCCAAATCACCCACTCCCATGAAACTCTGAGTCTTCCATTTTTTTCAATATCAGGCTGGCTGGTCTCCGCCCCTAGCTTATTCCCTCGATGTGCCAGCCTCCTAAAAATAAAAAGTATCAGAATCGGATGGGAGAAGTTGTCCTGTGTTGCTAAAGTGGAAGGGAACCCAAATCACCCACTCACATGAAATTCTGAGTCTTCCATTTTTTTACAATATCAGGCTGGCTGGTCTCTGCCCCTATCTTATTAGACGATGGGCCAGCCTCCTAAAAATAAAAAGTATCAGAATCGGATGGGAGAAGTTGTCCTGTGTTGTTTAAGTGAAAGGGAACCCAAATCACCCACTCCCATGAAATTCTAAGTCTTCCATTTTTTTCAAAATCAGGCTTGCTGGTCTCTGCCCCTAGCTTTTCGCTCGATGCAACAGCCTCGTCAAAATAAAAAGTATCAGAATTGGATGGGATAAGTTTTCCTGTGTTGCTGAAGTGGAAGGGGACCCAAATCACCCACTCCCATGAAATTCTGAGTCTTCAATTTTTTATCAATATCAGGCTGGCTGGTCTGTGCCCCTAGCTTATTCGCTCGATGCACCAGCCTCCTCAACAAAAAATAATAAAGAATTGGATGGGATAAGTTTTCCTGTGTTGCTGAAGTGGAAGGGAACACAAATCACCCACTCCCATGAAATTCTGAGTCTTCCATTTTTTTACAAAATCAGGGTTGCTGGTCTCCGCCCCTAGCTCATTCGCTCGATGGGCCAGCCTACTCAAAATAAGAATTATCAGAATTGGATGGGAGAAGTTGTCCTGTGTTGTTTAAGTGAAAGGCAACCCAAATCACCCACTCCCATGAAATTCTGAGTCTTCCAATTTTTTCAATATCAGGCTGTCTGGTCTCTGCCCCTAGCTTATTCGCTCGATGCCCAGCCTCCTAAAAATAAAAGGAATCAGAATTGGATGGGAGAAGTTGTCCTGTGTTGCTAAAGTGGAAGGGAACCCAAATCACCCACTCCCATGAAATTCTGAGTCTTCCATTTTTTTACAATATCAGGCTGGCTGGTCTCTGCCCCTAGCTTATTCGCTCAATGCGCCAGCCTCCTCAACAAAAAATAATAACAGAATTGGATGGGAGAAGTTGTGCTGTGTTGCTGAAGTGGAAGGGAACCCAAATCACCCACTCCCATGAAATTATGAGTCTTCAATTTGTTATCAATATCAGGCTGGCTGGTCTCCGCCCCTAGCTCATTCGCTCGATGCACCAGCCTCGTCAAAATAAAAAGTATCAGAATCGGATGGGAGAAGTTGTCCTGTGTTGCTGAAGAGGAAGGGAACCCAATCACCCACTCCCATGAAAATCTGAGTCTTCCATTTTTTACAATATCAGGCTGGCTGGTCTCCCCCATAGCTAATTAGTCGATGTGCCAGCCTCCTCAAATAAAAAGAGTCAGAATTGGATGGGAGAAGTTGTCCTGTGCTGCTAAAGTGGAAGGGAACCCAAATCACCCACTCACATGAAATTCTGAGTCTTCCATTTTTTTACAATATCAGGCTGGCTGGTCTCCGCCTCTAGCTTATTAGACGATGGGCCAGCCTTCTCAAAATAAGAATTATCAGAATTGGATGGGAGAAGTTGTCCTGTGTTGTTTAAGTGAAAGGGAACCCAAATCACCCACTCACATGAAATTCTGAGTCTTCCATTTTTTTACAATATCAGGCTGGCTGGTCTCCCCCCCTAGCTAATTATTCGATGTGCCAGCCTCCTCAAATAAAAAGAGTCAGAATTGGATGGGAGAAGTTGTCCTGTGCTGCTGAAGTGGAAGGGAACCCAAATCACCCACTCACATGAAATTCTGAGTCTTCCATTTTTTTACAATATCAGGCTGGCTGGTCTCCGCCCCTAGCTTATTAGACGATGGGCCAGCCTACTCAAAATAAGAAATATCAGAATTGGATGGGAGAAGTTGTCCCGTGTTGTTTAAGTGAAAGGGAACCCAAATCTCCCACTCACATGAAATTATGTGTCTTCCATTTTATTACAATACTAGGCTGGCTGGTCTCCGCCCTAGCTTATTAGACTATGGGCCAGCCTACTCAAAATAAGAATTATCAGAATTGGATGGGAGAAAGTTGTCCTGTGTTGTTTAAGTGAAAGGGAACCCAAATCACCCACTCCCATGAAACTCTGAGTCTTCCATTTTTTTCAATATCAGGCTGGCTGGTCTCCGCCCCTAGCTTATTCCCTCGATGTGCCAGCCTCCTAAAAATAAAAGTATCAGAATCGGATGGGAGAAGTTGTCCTGTGTTGCTAAAGTGGAAGGGAACCCAAATCACCCACTCCCATGAAATTCTGAGTCTTCCATTTTGTATCAATATCAGGCTGGCTGGTCTCTGCCCCTATCTTATTAGACGATGGGCCAGCCTACTCAAAATAAGAATTATCAGAATCGGATGGGAGAAGTTGTCCTGTGTTGTTTAAGTGAAAGGGAACCCAAATCACCCACTCCCATGAAATTCTGAGTCTTCCATTTTTTTCAAAATCAGGCTTGCTGGTCTCTGCCCCTAGCTTATTCGCTCGATGCAACAGCTCGTCAAAATAAAAGTATCAGAATTGGATGGGATAAGTTTTCCTGTGTTGCTGAAGGGGAAGGGAACCCAAATCACCCACTCCCATGAGATTCTGAGTCTTCCATTTTTTGTCAATATCAGGCTGGCTGGTCTCTGCCCCTAGCTTATTCGCTCAATGCGCCAGCCTCCTCAACAAAAAATAATAACAGAATTGGATGGGACAAGTTTTCCTGTGTTGCTGAAGTGGAAGGGGACCCAAATCACTCACTCCCATGAAATTCTGAGTCTTCAATTTTTTATCAATATCAGGCTGGCTGGTCTGTGCCCCTAGCTTATTCGCTCGATGCACCAGCCTCCTCAACAAAATATAATAAAGAATTGGATGGGATAAGTTTTCATGTGTTGCTGAAGTGGAAGGGAACCCAAATCACCCACTCCCATGAAATTCTGAGTCTTCCATTTTTAACAATATCAGGCTGGCTGGTCTCTGCCCCTAGTTATTCGCTTAATGCGCTAGCCTCCTCAACACAAAATAATAACATAATTGGATGGAACAAGTTTTCCTGTGTTGCTGAAGTGGAAGGGAACACAAATCACCCACTCCCATGAAATTCTGAGTCTTCCATTTTTTTACAAAATCAGGCTTGCTGGTCTCCGCCCCTAGCTCATTCGCTCGATGGGCCAGCCTACTCAAAATAAGAATTATCAGAATTGGATGGGAGAAGTTGTCCTGTGTTGTTTAAGTGAAAGGCAACCCAAATCACCCACTCCCATGAAATTCTGAGTCTTCCATTTTTTTCAATATCAGGCTGGCTGGTCTCTGCCCCTAGCTTATTCGCTCGATGCCCAGCCTCCTAAAAATAAAAAGTATCAGAATTGGATGGGAGAAGTTGTCCTGTGTTGCTAAAGTGGAAGGGAACCCAAATCACCCACTCCCATGAAATTCTGAGTCTTCCATTTTTTTACAATATCAGGCTGGCTGGTCTCTGCCCCTAGCTTATTTGCTCAATGCGCCAGCCTCCTCAACAAAAAATAATAACAGAATTGGATGGGAGAAGTTGTGCTGTGTTGCTGAAGTGGAAGGGAACCCAAATCACCCACTCCCATGAAATTATGAGTCTTTAATTTGTTATCAATATCAGGCTGGCTGGTCTCCGCCCCTAGCTCATTCGCTCGATGCACCAGCCTCGTCAACATAAAAAGTATCAGAATCGGATGGGAGAAGTTGTCCTGTGTTGCTGAAGAGGAAGGGAACCCAAATCACCCACTCCCATGAAAATCTGAGTCTTCCATTTTTTACAATATCAGGCTGGCTGGTCTCCCCCCATAGCTAATTAGTCGATGTGGCCAGCCTCCTCAAAATAAAAAGAGTCAGAATTGGATGGGAGAAGTTGTCCTGTGCTGCTAAAGTGGAAGGGAACCCAAATCACCCACTCACATGGAAATTCTGAGTCTTCCATTTTTTTACAATATCAGGCTGGCTGGTCTCCGCCTCTAGCTTATTAGACGATGGGCCAGCCTTCTCAAAATAAGAATTATCAGAATTGGATGGGAGAAGTTGTCCTGTGTTGTTTAAGTGAAAGGGAACCCCAAATCACCCACTCACATGAAATTCTGAGTCTTCCATTTTTTTACAATATCAGGCTGGCTGGTCTCCCCCCCTAGCTAATTATCGATGTGCCAGCCTCCTCAAATAAAAAGAGTCAGAATTGGATGGGAGAAGTTGTCCTGTGCTGCTGAAGTGGAAGGGAACCCAAATCACCAACTCACATGAAATTCTGAGTCTTCCATTTGTTTACAATATCAGGCTGGCTGGTCTCCGCCCCTAGCTTATTAGACGATGGGCCAGCCTACTCAAAATAAGAAATATCAGAATTGGATGGGAGAAGTTGTCCCGTGTTGTTTAAGTGAAAGGGAACCCAAATCTCCCACTCACATGAAATTATGTGTCTTCCATTTTATTACAATACTAGGCTGGCTGGTCTCCGCCCTTAGCTTATTAGACTATGGGCCAGCCTACTCAAAATAAGAATTATCAGAATTGGATGGGAGAAGTTGTCCTGTGTTGTTTAAGTGAAAGGCAACCCAAATCACCCACTCCCATGAAATTCTGAGTCTTCCATTTTTTTCAATATCAGGCTGGCTGGTCTCTGCCCCTAGCTTATTCGCTCGATGCCCAGCCTCCTAAAAATAAAAAGTATCAGAATTGGATGGGAGAAGTTGTCCTGTGTTGCTCAAGTGGAAGGGAACCCAAATCACCCACTCCCATGAAATTCTGAGTCTTCCATTTTTTTACAATATCAGGCTGGCTGGTCTCTGCCCCTAGCTTATTCGCTCAATACGCCAGCCTCCTCAACAAAAAATAATAACAGAATTGGATGGGAGAAGTTGTGCTGTTGTTGCTGAAGTGTAAGGGAGACCCCAATTCCAACCCACTCCTGAAATTATGGGATCTTTTGGGCCATTTTTTTTTCCAATATCAGGCTGCTGGGTCCCCGCCCCGTAGCTTATTTCCCTCTATGTGCAGCCTCCTAAAAATGAAAAAGATCAGAATCGGATTGGGAGAAGTTTGTCCTTTGTTGTGGCTAGGAAGTGGGAATGGAACACCCAAATGCACCGCACTCCCAGTAAATTCTGATCTTCCATTTTGTAATCAATATCAGTAATGGCTGGTGTCGCTGCCCCTATTCTTGTTAAGACGATGGGCCCAGCCTCCGAAAATAAAAAGTATCGAGAATCGATGGGATAAATGTTTTGTCCTGTGTTTGTTTTAAGTGAAAGTCAACCCAAATCAAACCCACTCCCGATGTATTCTGATCTTGGTTCCCCATTTTTTTTCAAAATCAGTCTTGCTGTTCTCGTGCCCCTAGCTTATTCGCTCGATGCAACAGCCTCGTCAAAATAAAAAGTATCAGAATTGGATGGGATAAGTTTTCCTGTGTTGCTGGGAAGTGGAAGGGGACCCAATCACTCACTGGGGGGGCTCCCCTGAAATTCAAAAAAAATGAGTCTTCATTTTTGATTATCAATATAGGCTGGGCTGGTCTGTGCCCCTAGCTTAATTTTTGCTCGATGCCCTCCGGCCTCCGGCGAACAAGCAATAATCAAGGATTGGAGTTGGGGATAAGTTTTCCTGTGTTGCTGAAGTGGAAGGGAACACAAATCACCCACTCCCATGAAATTCTGAGTCTTCCATTGGTTTTTTATCAAAACAGGCTTGCTGTTCTCTCCGCCCCTAGCTCATTCGCTCGACGATTGGTCAGCCTACTCAAAATAGATTGATCAGAGATTTGATGGTAGAAGTTTCCTGTGTGTGTTAAGTGAAAGGCAACCCAAAATCACCCACTCCCATGAAATTCTTGAGTCGTTCCAATTTTTTTCAATACAGGGCTGTCTGTTCCTCTGCCCCTAGCGTATTATTCGCTCGATGCCCAGCCCCTAAAAATAAAGGAAGTCAAATTGGATGGGAGAAGTTTTGCCTGGTTTGCAAGTGGAACGGGACCCAAATCACCACTCCCATGAAAGTTCTGAGTCTTCCATTTTTTTACAATTCATGCTGGCCTGTGGTCTCTGCCCTAGTTATTCGCTGCAATGCGCCAGCCTCGCTCAACAAAAAGAATACAGAATTGGGAGTGGGAGAAGTTTTGGCTGTTTTCTGAAGTGGAAGGGAACCCAACACCCACTCCCATGAATTAATGAGTCTTCAATTTGTTATCAATATCAGGCTGGCTGGTCTCCGCCCCTAGCCTCCATGATCGCATCGAGTGGGGGGCACAGCCTCGTCAAAAGAAAAGTGTTCAGAATCGGATGTGAGAATTTTGTCCTTGTTGCTGAAGAGGAAGGGAACCCAAATCCCCACTCCCCGGAAAATCTGAGTCTGTCCAGGTTGTACAAGATAGGCTTGGCTGGCTCCCCCATAGCGAATTATCGATGTGCCAGCCTCCTCAAAACAACGATCAGAATGATGGGAGAAGTTGTCCTGTGCTGCTAAAGTTGAAGGGAAACGCAATCACCCCACTCACATGAGATCTGAGTCTTCCATTTTTTTACAAATATCAGCTCTGGCTGGTCTCCGCCTCTTATCTATTAACGATGGGCCACCTTCTCAAAAGAAGCTTATCTTAGAATGGATGGGACAAGTTGTCCTGTGTTTTTTAAGTGAAAGGGAACCCAAATCACCCACTCAACATGAAATTCTGAGTCTTCCATTTTTTTACAATATCAGGCTGGCTGGTCTCCCCCCCCTAGCTAATTATTCGAGTGTGCCAGCCTCCTCAAATAAAAAGAGTCAGAATTGGATGGGAGAAGTTGTCCTGTGCTGCTTGAAGTGGAAGGGAACCCAAATCACCCACTCACATGAAATTCTGAGTCTTCCATTTGTTTACAATATCAGGCTGGCTGGTCTCCGCCCTAGCTTATTAGACGATGGGCCAGCCTACTCAAAATAAGAAATATCAGAATGGGATGGGAGAAGTTGTCCCGTGTTGTTTAAGTGAAAGGGAACCCAAATCTCCCACTCACATGAAATTATGTGTCTTCCATTTTATTACAATACTAGGCTGGCTGGTCTCCGCCCTTAGCTTATTAGACTATGGGCCAGCCTACTCAAAATAAGAATTATCAGAATTGGATGGGAGAAGTTGTCCTGTGTTGTTTAAGTGAAAGGGAACCCAAATCACCCACTCCCATGAAACTCTGAGTCTTCCATTTTTTTCAATATCAGGCTGGCTGGTCTCCGCCCCTAGCTTATTCCCTCGATGTGCCAGCCTCCTAAAAATAAAAGTATCAGAATCGGATGGGAGAAGTTGTCCTGTGTTGCTAAAGTGGAAGGGAACCCAAATCACCCACTCCCATGAAATTCTGAGTCTTCCATTTTGTATCAATATCAGGCTGGCTGATCTCTGCCCCTATCTTATTCGCTCGATGCGCCAGCCTCCTAAATATAAAAATAGTCAGAATTGGATGGGATAAGTTGTCCTGTGTTGCTGAAGTGGAAGGGAACCCAAATCACCCAGTCCGATGAAAATCTGAGTCTTCCATTGTCTTACAATATCAGGCTGGCTGGTCTCCGCCCCTAGCTCATTCGCTCGATGCGCCAGCCTTCTCAATATAAAAAGTATCAGATTCGGATGGGATAAGTTTTTCTGTGTTGCTGAAGTGGAAGGGAACTTAAATCACCCACTCCCATGAAATTCTGAGCCATCCATTGTTTACAATATCAGGCTGGCTGGTCTCTGCCCCTAGCTTATTCGCTCAATGCGCCAGCCTCCTCAACAAAAAATAATTACTGAATTGGATGGGAGAAGTTGTCCTGTGTTGCTGAAGTGGAAGGGAACCCAAATCACCCACTCCCATGAAATTCTGAGTCTTCCATTTTTTAACAATATCAGGCTGGCTGGTCTCCGCCCCTAGCTCATTCGCTCTATGCCCCAGCCACCTAAAAATAAAAAGTATCAGATTCGGATGGGATAAGTTTTCCTGTGTTGCTGAAGTGGAAGGGAACCCAAATCACCCACTCCCATGAAATTCTGAGTCTTCCATTTTTTACAATATCAGGCTGGCTGGTCTTTGCCCCTAGCTTATTCGCTCAATGCGCCAGCCTCCTCAACAAAAAATAATAACAGAATTGGATGGGAGAAGTTGTCCTGTGTTGCTGAAGTGAAAGAGAACCCAAATCACCCACTCACATGAAATTCTGAGTCTTCCATTTTTTTACAATATCAGGCTGGCTGGTCTCCGGCCCTAGCTTATTAGACGATGGGCCAGCCTACTCAAAATAAGAATTATCATAATTGGATGGGAGAAGTTGTCCAGTGTTGTTTAAGTGAAAGGGAACCCAAATCACCCACTCCCATGAAACTCTGAGTCTTCCATTTTTTTCAATATCAGGCTGGCTGGTCTCCGCCCCTAGCTTATTCCCTCGATGTGCCAGCCTCCTAAAAATAAAAAGTATCAGAATCGGATGGGAGAAGTTGTCCTGTGTTGCTAAAGTGGAAGGGAACCCAAATCACCCACTCCCATGAAATTATGAGTCTTCCATTTTGTATCAATATCAGGCTGGCTGGTCTCCGCCCCTAGCTTATTAGACGATGTGCCAGCCTCCTCAAAATAAAAAGTATCAGAATCGGATGGGAGAAGTTGTCCTGTGTTGCTAAAGTGGAAGGGAACCCAAATCACCCACTCCCATGAAATTAAGGGCGCCTGGTGGCGCGTCCCGAATGAAATTATTCGAATCCTTAATTTAATGTTATATAATAATTAAATTGAATTGTATTTAATGTTGTGTTATTATTTTCGATTTATTCCTTTCCATTAAATTTAATTTACGTGATTTGAATGCATGTAATTGCTTTAAATTCTATCAATTCGAAGAGGATTAAATTTGAAGGGCGCCTGGAGGCATTAAATTAATCGAATTCCAATGAATCGATTGATGATTTAGCATTGTTAACTATAAATTGACGAAAAAGAGAATTTTTGAAGGGTTGTTGATTTGTAAGCAGTATTTAACGTTCCTGTAATGTAATGAAATGCATGTATGTAGATTGGCTTTTTTTAAGGAATTTGATGCAAGAAAAATGAGGCAAATCAGGTGTATGGTTGATTTTACGGGATTTGTATAAGATATTGCATGTTTCGGCCTAGCCCAGACGTGAACGGTATGTCCCGTCCTCCTGAACGGGTTTTTGGCCAGCGGCAGGTGGCGTGGCTTGCCCTTGCCCCCGTGAACGGTATGTCCCGTCCTCCTGAACGGGTTTTTGGCCAGCGGCAGGTGGCGTGGCTTGCCCCTGCCCCCGCCACTGCCCCCGCCCGGTGGCCCCCGCCCCCGCCCCCGCCCCTGCCCCGACCCCGCCCGGTGGCCCCCGCCCCCGCCCTACGCACGGCCCTGAGGTGGGGTCCGTGGGCTAATTATAGCACAATTGCCCTAGGGGAATGTTTCGTCCATTGTGATGCGTACATGTTGCGCCTTGGTTTTTTGACGACTATTCTGCTCCCAAACCTATGTAAACGCACATGTCTAAGTGCTTCAAATTTGAAATGTTAGCTCAAAACACCCGGAAATCAAATTGTCAACCGTTAATTGTAGCTTTTGGGCCCAACCTGAGCTCCTTTTCGTGAATTGCGTTGCTCATATGTGCTCTGGTGAGAATTTGTCCGGTATAAATAAGTCTTCTAATTCATCAAAAATATAGAATGTTTAACTTTTTTGATGTTTTTCATAAAACCTGAAAATGTGGTTGTTGACACACGGACGAACGGACGAACGGACGGACATTTTAATGGGGCTAATCCCTCTTCAAATAAAGGGCGCCTGGAGGCGCGTCCCGAATGAAAATGTTTGAAATAATCTGTATTTAATTAAAATGTTAATTGTATAATTTTATTATTGTATAATTGATTAATTAAATACATAAATTGTATTAATTAATGAATAATAAGATTACAATGAATTTATCAAATTATGTTAAACTGTTTGATTAATTATAAGTTATTAATTAATTAATTAATTAACCAATTAATTAAATACAATTTAATTAATTATCAATTAAATTTAATTGTATTAATTAGTTAATGGATGAATTAATTAGTTAATTAAAATTGATTTAATTAATTCGATATAATCAAAATTGTGTTGTATTGACTTGAATTGAATGCATTTAATTTATTTTAATTGTATTCATTTGAATTCAATATATTTGGATTTAGTTGAATTGAATCGATGGATGTAGCTTCATTTACTACGACAATTGACATTTTGTAGGGTTGTTAAATTTGAAGGAGTATTAAACGTGCCTGGACTGTCTTGTAGAGGGCTTTATTTGCAAGCAGTTGATGCACAGGAAATGTAAACAATTAGAGGTATAGTTGAATTTGTTCGGTCAGCCGCATACAAGCTTGATGTGGCTTCATTCCCCACATGTATGGCAATTCATTCGGGACCCCAGGACACAAGCCGCTTGTTGCCTATTACATTACATTACATTACATTACATTACATTACATTACATTACATTACATTGCATTACATTACATTACATTACATTACATTACATTACATTACATTACATTACATTACATTACATGTTAAAGTCTACTTGACACCGCGAGGGTGTATGAGACTCTGTGCTTTAAACAAAAAAAGCACCCACAATGCAAAAAACCCCATTACATCAGGGGTGTGTCGAGGACAAACAAACCAAACTCCCAACCATCGTTTTGGTGGCGTAGGTATTAAAACCCCTAGAGCAGGACCCAGATCTCAACCACTTACAGTGGCGGAGGTAAGAAGCTAGCAAATGAGAAGTCACAAGAAGAAAAAAAGGGATAATAAATTACGGTGCCACTAAGCAGTCCAGACTTCCTGTCTTGCTCTTCTACAAGTAGAAAGATAGCCTAATACAACATCGTATTACGATTTCGCGGTGTGATTTGCGGTCGGACACATGTTTTGCCAATGAGGTTGTAGAGTCGGCTGGGCGTGTCCCTGGCGTGCGTAGGATTGAACACATAGTCTCGACAGCCTGGACAAGTGGCATCTGAATTATGGCCAACCGCTGGCATTCAAACCACTAAGCAACTAAACCCTGAACACATTAGAAGTCACGGGCAGGACATGGAGCAAACAATCGAGAAATAGTTGATATGCAGAATGCGAGAAAGTGAGAGGAGGGAGGCTGGGAGTTTCAAAAGTAGTGGAGTAAGTAGGTACTCATAGCAGAATAAGCTACACAACATTTGAACACTTTTGAGAAGGATCATGACCGCTGCAATGCTAATATCTCTAGTCATGCGCACTCCAACTACGAGCCAACTGTTTGGGTGCAGAGTTTGCTGGGATCAGCAGCACAGATGGAGAGAGACAAACTAATGTACAATGAGACATGTGGAACCTAGGGGGGTCATCAGAGGCCTAAAGCATACATACAACATATATAATATATATAAACCATGACATGCCATGCTATGGTGCACCATGCCATGCCATACCAATATACTATGCAGGTAGGTACAAACCATACCATGCTATGCTACACCATGCAATACCACACCATTAGGACATTGTATCATGCATGCTGGAATACACATAACATCCATGCTATACTTTTTAATAACACGAAAATACACACCATGCCATAGCACACCCTACTAACCATGTTACCATGCATGTAGGTTTAAACAACCATGCCATGCTACATCATGCCATACCACACAATATACCTTTTATCATGCATGTGGTATAACCCATAACACATTCCCATGCTCGCTTGCACGCAGTGACAACCCCATACCAATATCCACGCTACCACACACACCGATTTCTATATACGACAACATACGATCTAGTTACCATGCATTGCAGGTAATAAACATACATGCCATGCTACGCTGCACCATGTTCATACATATCATAAACCATGCTGTAGGTCAAATCATACCATGCTATGTTATCTAAACCCATACCATAGGACACCTGATGTTGGTGTGGATGGGTAGGTATAGAGGTGTGTTTTTGGTTGTTTTTGTGTGATTTGGGGTGTTTTTGTGCGTTGTGTTGTGTTTGTGCTGGGTGTGGTGAGTTGTGTTGTTGTGTTGGTGATTTGTGTTGTGTGTTGGTTTGGTGGCATGTGCGTGTTGTGGTCGGTCTGTGGTGTGGTGTGTGGTGTTGGATGTGGGTGGTGTTGGTGTGGTGTGGGTGTTGTGGTTGGGTGATGGTGTGGGGTAGTGTGTGGTGTGGTGTGGTGTGTGGCGGTGTGGTGTGGTGTGTGTGGTTGGGGTTTGTTTCGGGGTGTGGTGTGGTGTGTGGGTGGTCGGGGTCGTGCTCTTGGGTTTGTTGTGGTTCTTCGGCTTGTGTGGTGTGTGTGTGGTGTGGTTTTAGTGGTTGTTGGTTTGGTGTGAGTGTGGTGTTGTTGGTGTGTTTTGGCTGTGTGGCTCCGGGTGTGGTCGCCTGTGGGTGTGAGTGTGGTAGTGGTTTGGGGGTTGCCTGGTGTTGGCTGTGGCTGTGTGTGTGTGGTGTGTTAGCTGGTGTGGTTGGTTTGGTTGTGGTTTGAGTGTGGTTGTTGGTGTGGTGTCGTGGGTGGTGTGTGCTGCGTGTGGTGAGTGTGTGGTTGGATGTGGTGTGGTTGTGGTGTGATGTGCGTTTGGTGTGGGTGTGGTGGGGTGTGGTGTTGGTGTGGTGTTGTAGTGGTTTGGTGGGGGTGTGGGTGTGGTATTGGTGTGGTTGGGTGGTGTGGGTGGTGGTGTGCCGCTGTGGGTGTGGTGTGCGTGTGGTGGGGGTGGGTGCTGCGCTTGATGGATGTGTGTGGTGTGTGTGGTTGACTGTGGTGTGGTGTGTGTGGTGTGGGGTCGTGTGGTGGTGCGATGTGGTGTTGGGGGGGGTCGTGTGTGGTGGGTGGAGTGGGTCGTGGATGTGGTTGTGGGTGTGGTGTGGTGTGGTGTGGATGTGGTGTTGGTTGGTGGTGCTGGTGGGTGTGGTGTGTGTGGTGTGGCTGGATGGGTAGGTGTGGTGTTGATTGCTGGTGATAGGTGTGTAGTGGTCTGTGTGTTTGGTGTGGTGTTGAGTTGGTGTCAGTGTAGATTGTGTAGTGGGTATGGGTGGGGTGCCTGTGTGGTGTGGCGGTTGGTAGCTAGGGTGTGGTGAGTGGGTGTGGTGTGGTAGTGGGTGTGAGGTGTGGTGTTTTGTGGTTGTTGTATTGTTTGTGGTGTGTCTGATGGTGTGGATGGTGGTGGAATGACATGGTAGCATGGGAGTGGTTTTTTAGTTGGTGTAGGTGATGGTTGTAGGTGTAGAGTGTGGTGTTTGTGGTGTGGTGTAGTGTGTAGTGGGTGTGTTGTGTGTGTGTTGTTTGTGGACATGTAGGTGTGGTGTGGTTGTGTGTTTGTGGTGTGCGTTGGTTTGGGGGGTAGTGTGTGGGTGAGAAATGTGGTGTGGTGGTGGTTGTGGATGTGGTCGTGGTGTGGGTGTGGTGTGGATGTTGTTCTGGTTGTGGTATTGTTTGTGGTGTGGTGTGGTGTAGGTGTGTGTGTTTTGTGTTTGTGGTGTGGTGGTGGTTTGAGTGTTAGTGTGGTGTTGGGAATGTTGTGGCTGGTGTGGATGTGGTGTGGTGTGGTGTGTGTGGCTGGTGGTGTTGTGTGCCCCTGTGTGTGTGTGTGTGTCGTTTGATGCTCGGTGATGGCTCGTGGTTTGGTGTGGCCTGTGGTGGTGGTGTGGTTGCTGGTGTGGTGTGGTGTGTGTCGCAGTGTAGGTGTGGTGTGGTCGTGGTCTCTCGGCTGTGTTGTTGCTTGGTGTCGTGTGCTGTTGTGGTGTGGTAGTGTTGCGTGTGGTTGGTAGTGGCTGTGGGTGTGCGTGTGGCTGTGGTAGTGGTTGTGTGTGGTGTGGTGTGGTGTGTGTGTGTGTGGTGTGTTCTGCTGAGTGTTGTCTGGTGTGGCTGTGGTGTGGTGTGGTGTGGGTGTGGTGTTTGAGTGTGGTGTGAGTGTTAGTGGTGGTTGTGTTTTGTTGTGGTGTGGTGCTGAGTTCTAGCTAGCGTGTGTGGTGATGGTGATGGTGTGTTGTGGTGTGGTGCTGGTGTGGCGTGTGGTGTGGGTGTGGTGTGTGTGTGTAGGGTTTGGTATGTTGGTCGTGTGTTGTAGTGCTGATGGATGTGGTGTGGTGTGGTGTGGTGTTGTGTGGTGTCGGTGTGACGATAGTGGTGTGTGTGGTTGTTGGGTGTGGTGTGGTGTGGTGTGGATGTGTGTGGTGTGGTGTGTTGGTGTGTGGTGTGGTGTGGTGTGGTTTTGGTGTGTGTGTGGTAAGTGTTAGTGGTATACTGTGGTGGCTAGGTGTGGTGTGGTGTGGGTGGGTCGTGGGTTGGTTTGGTGTGTGGGTGTGTTGGTGGATATTGGTGTTGTTTGTGTGGTTTGGATGTGCGTTTGGTGTGTGTTGGTTTGGTGTGGAGTGATGGTGATTTGTGCGGGAGGCCACTATAACCACACCATGGTAAGATATGTACCATGCTGTGGTGTAACCATAAACAAACCATGCTTGTATGCACGCATTCCCCTAACAGTACTAATCAATAACCATGCATTAGAGCAAAGGGAATGGCAGCATGGACGCTTCCCATTTGTCCAAGGCTGCATTCGAAGCAAGACCCATCAAGCGTTATTATAGCACAGTGCGACGCCCTTTTCCTCCTATCGATTCCATTAGGCACCGATTTCTAATAACGACCTCATGATATATGCGGGCGCAGTACGAACTGCGCGCGCTTGATGGGCGAATGGGGCGATTATTAGAGTTGAACTGAGGGCAAAGGCTAAGCTGTACGAGGAAGAGCAGCGTTGAAATGTATTGCTCAGAATTGATCCTTCTTCATACGATCCTCACGCGTGTCGCAAGAATAACGTGCGAGAGCGGGAAACTGAATAGCCAGGAAGACAGGCGAGAGATTTCACCGTGGACAGGCCAAGCACTCACAGTCGTTTTGTGCCACCCGGCCGCCAGTTCTGAAGTCGAACAGGCATTGCCGCTGCACCCTTGTTTCCAACAATGCAAAAGCTTGATTGCGTCCACTGACGTAAGAAGCACGGAAGGCTATTGGGCAAGTTGAATGTGGTTTCCCCAGGTCGTCCGCGGGTCCTGGGTTTTGCTTGACACGTGTCAGAATCATCTGTGCTGGCTGCCGGTGCGCAAACCTCACATACAGGCGCCTCGCTCTCTAGAAATCCCCATGCGAACGTTTTGTACCTCCATATTTGCAACACGAAGGTGGCTTCATTCAAGCTCAGCAAGTGCGTGAAGATGGATATCTAATCGTTTCCCATGAATTATTCAGTTTTGGCAAGTTAGCAAGGCCTGGCAAACATTAGCATTTCGTGAATTACAAGTAAGAAGTACCATAATTGGCGTGGCTTCATTTACCCACCCGTCCCCACCCCACGCACGGCCCTCGGCTGATTTGTGGTGAAAGTCCTGGCTAATAATAGCTGCAAGTTCCCTAAGGAATGTATCGTCCCTTGTGATGCTTCATGTTTCCCTCGATTTTTTGACGGACAATTCCATTTACTCCAAACACTATGTCTTGCGCACATGAGGGATGTACGAATTTTGAAATATGACAAAGTTGCCCAATCAATTGTCGCTTTTGGCCCAAAAGCGCAAACCTTAGCTCTTTTTCTGAATTGTCGATGCTCATATGTTTTCTCGTAGAATATGTCCGTCGGCAATAAGTCGTATAATTGTTTATATGTTGTATAATGTTTCGTTTTTTTTTGTTTTGAGTGAATCCTAAAAAGTAGTTTGTGAACACGGACACCCCACACACACCACCAAGCCATTTTTTGACATATGGCGATTCCGCTCACTCATAAAGGGCGGCCTGATGCGCGTTCCCGGATGAAATGCGTCTTATATGTGGGAGAATCTTATATAATGTTTCGTTTTTTTTGATTTGAAGTTAAACCTGAAAAGTAGGTTTTGTGAACGGACACACACACACCGACGGACATTTTTACATGCTAATCCCTTCAACTTCAATAATATAATTTTTTTTTTTGGTATCATAAGGCGCCTGGAGGCGCGTCCCTGATGAAAATTGTCTTATATTTTGGGAAATCTTATATACTGTTTCGTTTTTTGTGAGTTAGGGAAACCTGAAAAGGAGGTTGTGACACGACCCCACACACACACTGGACATTGTTTTGGACCAGGCCTATATCCTCTCACTCAAAGAATAATTTTTTCTTCATTTCGGTGTCATCATAAAGGGCGCCTGGAGGCGCGTCCCGAAGGAAAATGTCTTATATTTGGGATATCTTATATAATGTTTCCGTTTTTTTGTGATTGAAGTGAAACCTGAAAAGTAGGGTTGTGACGGACACACACACACACGGACATTTTGACAGGCTAATCCCTCATCAAAAATAATTTTTTTTTTGGGTATCATAAAGGGCGCCGGGAGGCGCGTCCCGAATGAAAATGTCCTTATATTTGGGGATATCTTATATAATGTTTCGTTTTTTTTGTGATTTGAAGTGAAACCTGAAAAGTAGGTTGTGACGGACACACACACACACGGACATTTTTGACAGGCTAATCCCTCAATCAAAAATAATTTTTTTCATTCGGGTATCATAAAGGGCGCCTGGAGGCGCGTCCCGAATGAAAATGTCTTATATTTGGGATATCTTATATAATGTTTCGTTTTTTTGTGATTTGAAGTGAAACCTGAAAAGTAGGTTGTGACGGACACACACACACACGGACATTTTTGACAGGCTAATCCCTTATCAGCATGTATAGCGGTGCTCTCACGCGTTTTATGACTTGGTGACTACTTATGTACTCCCTTAGAACTATCGGCTCTCCTGAGCCAGCTTCCCGTGGGACTGAGTCATCTTGAGATGACTCAGTGGCAGCTTCCTGTCACCTACGTCTCCGGTCTGATCTGTACCCTGTTAGGTTCCTGTCTACCGCCTCCTTTCACCACAGGTGCCCCTTTATGGGTCTCCTGTGTCTGTAACGTTATCCTTGTCTCCGTGTATAGATTGGTGCGTCTGTTCCGCTGCTTTAATCTACTGTCCACTCTACCGGAGTGATTTCAAGCTGATATCCCTCAATCAAAAATACATTTTTTTATTCGGGTATCAATAAAGGGCGCCTGGAGGCGCGTCCCGAATGAAAATGTCTTATATTTGGGATATCTTATATAATGTTTCGTTTTTTTGTGATTTGAAGTGAAACCTGAAAAGTAGGTTGTGACGGACACACACACACACGGACATTTTTGACAGGCTAATCCCTCAATCAAAAATAATTTTTTTCAGTCGGGTATCAATAAAGGGCGCCTGGAGGCGCGTCCCGAATGAAAATGTTTTAAAATAATCTGTATGTAATTAAATTTGTAATTGTATAATTGTATACTTTTATTATTGTACAATTGTTTAATTAATTAAATAAATTTTATAAATGAATGAATAACAAGATTAAAATGAATTAATCAAATTCTGTTAAATTAATTGATTATTTGTAAGGCATTAATTAATTCATTAATCAATTAATTAATTACATAATTAATTAAATTGGGTTGAAGTAATTATCAATTGAATTGAATTTTATTAATTACTTAATTAATTAATTAAAATTGATTTATTTAATTTGATAGGATCAAAATTGTGTTGTATTGACTTGAATTGAATGCATTTAATTGATTTTAATTGTATTCATTTGAATTCAATAGATTCGGATTTAGTTGAATTGAATCAATGGATGTAGCTTCGTTTACTACGACAATTGACATGTTGTAGGGTTGTTAAATTTGAAGCAGTATTAAACGTGCCTGTACTGTCTTGTAGATGGGCTTTATTTGCAAGCAGTTGATGCACACGAAATGAAACCAATTAGAAGTATGGTTGAATCTGTTTGGTCAGCCGCATACAAGCTTGATGTGGCTTCATTCCCCACAGGTATGACAATTAATTCGGGACCCCCTAACACAAGCCGCTTGTTGCCTTATACAATATCGTATTACAAGATCGCAGGGTGATAAGCGGTCGGACACATGTTTTGCCATTGAGGTTGTAGAGTCGGCTAGGCGTGTCCCTGGCGAGCATAGGATTGAACACATAGTCTCGACAGCCTGGACACGTGGCATCTGAATTATGGTCAACCGCTGGCATTCAAACCACTAAGCAACTAAAACCTGAACACATTAGAAGTCACGGGCAGGACATGGGGCAAATAGTCGAGAAATAGTTGATATGCAGAATGCGAGAAAGTGAGAGGAGGGAGGTTGGGAGTTTCAAAAGTAGTGGAGTAAGTAGGCACTCATAGCAGAATAAGCTACACAACATTTGAACACTTTTGAGAAGGATCATGACCGCTGCAATGCTAATATCTCTAGTCATGCGCACTCCAACTACGAGCCAACTGTTTGGGTGCAGAGTTTGCTGGGATCAGCAGCACAGATGGAGAGAGACAAACTAATGTACAATGAGACATGTGGAACCTAGGGGGGTCATCAGAGGCCTAAAACATACATACAACATATATAATATATATAAACCATGACATGCCATGCTATGGTGCACCATGCCATGCCATACCAATATGCTGTGCAGGTAGGTACAAACCATACCATGCTATGCTACACCATGCAATACCACACCATTAGGACATTGTATCATGCATGCTGGAATACACCATACCATGCCATGCTATACTGCACCATGCCATAGCACACCATACTACCATGCTAACATGCATGTAGGTTTAAACCATACCATGCCATGCTACACCATGCCATACCACACCAATATACCTTTGTATCATGCATGTTGGTATAAACCATAACATGCCATGCTATGGTGCACCATGACAGACCATACCAATATACCATGCTATGCCACACCATGTTATACGACAACATACTACCAAGTTACCATGCATGCAGGTATAAACCATAACATGCCATGCTACGCTGCACCATGTCATACCATATCAATAAACCATGCATGTAGGTACAAATCATACCATGCTATGCTAACCCATACCATATGACACCATTATGTGTGGTGTGATGTGGTGCGTTGTGGTGTGTTTTGGTGTGCTTTGGTGTGATTTGGTGTGTTTTGGTGCGTTGTGTTGTGTTGGGCTGTGTTGTTGTGAGTTGTGGTGTGGTGTGGTGATTTGTGTTGTGTGTTGTGTTGTGGCATGTCGTGTCGTGTCATGTCGTGTGGTGAGGTGAGGTGTGGTGTGTTGTGGTGTGGTGCGTTTTGGTGCGTTGTGGTGCGTTCTAGTGAGGTGTGTTGTGTTTTGTCGTGGTGCGTTGTGGTTTGTTTTGGTGTGTTGTGTTTTGTTGTGTTGTGTTGTGTTTCGTTTTGTTGTGTTATATTGTGTTGTGTTGGGTTGGGTTGTGTCGTGTCATTTTGTGTCGTTTTGTGTCAATTTGTGTCATTTTGTGTCATGTTGTGTTGTGGTGTGTTGTGGTGTAGTGTGGTGCGTTGAAGTGTGTTTTGTTGTGTTGTGTTGTGTTGTGTTGTGGTGCGTTGTGGTGCGTTATTTTGTGTTGTGTGTGCTATGTTGTATCATGTCATTTTGTGTCGTGTCATGTAATTTGTGTCCTTTTGTGTCAATTTGTATCATTTTGTGTGGTGTCGTGTTGTGGTGTGTTGTGGTGTAGTGTGGTACGTTGTGGTTTGTTTTCATTTGTTGTGCTGTGTTGTGTTGTGGTGTGGCGTGTAATATCATGTCATGTTTGTTTTGTGTTGATTTTTTGTTTCATTTTGTGTCTTGGTGTGGGGGTGAGGTGTGTTGAGGTAGGTTAAGTGTGGTGTGGGTGGTTTGTTTGGTGGAATTTGGTGTTGTTTTGTATATGGGAATGTTGTGGTTTTGTGTGGTGTTGGGTTGTGTGGGTTGGTTGGGTTGTTTGGTTTGTTGTGTTGTTTGTGTTGTGTTGTGTTGTTTTTGTTGTGTTGTGTTGTGTGGTGTTGTGTGGTGTGGTTGTGTTTCTTTGGTTGTGTGGAGTATGTGTGTGGTGTTGGTTACTGTTACTTTTTGTGCATTGTTTGTGTTGTGTTTGTTGCTTATTGGGTTTTGTTGTGTTGTTTTTGTGTTGTGTGTGCTGTGTGTGTCGTGTTGTGTTGCATGTTTAAGGTGTCAGGTGTGGTGTGGTGAGGTGAGGCCAAGGTGAGGCGGTGGTGGTGGTTAAAGTGGTGTGGTGTGGAAATGTGGCACGTGGCAGATCATGACATTCGTGTGAATTTGTTGTTCGAATTTGTGTTGTTTTACACTGAATGTCGTGGGTATGGGTGCATGGGGTGGTGGTCGGTGGTCTGGGGGTGTCGGGGGTGGAAGTAGTGGTGTGGTGCATGGTTCAGGTGTGGTGTGGTGTGGTGTGGTGTGTGGTGGAGGTGTGGTGTGGTGGTGGTGAGGTGTGGTGTGGGGTGGTGTGGTGTGGTGTGCGTGTGTGGTGGTGGTGTGGTTTGGTGTGGTGTGGTGTGGTTGGTGGGTGTGGTGTGTGTGTTGTGGTGTAAGGTGTGGTGTGTTGGTGTGGTGTGGTGTGTGTGGGTGTGGTGTAGATGTGGTGTGGTCGTGAGTGGTGGAGAGATGTGGATGTTGAGTTGTGGTGTAGATGATGGCATGTGGTGTGAGTTGTCGGAATGTGGGTGTGGTGTTGTGGAATGTGGTGTGGTTTGGTGGTGTGTATTGTGTGTGGTGTGGTGGACAGGTGTGGCGTGTGGGTGTGGGTGTGGTGATAGGTGATGTGTGTGTGTAAAGCTGGATGTGCGTTGATGAGGGGTGGTGTGGTGTGTGGGGTGTGGTGTGGTGTGTGTGGTTGGTGTTGGGTGGTGTGGTTGGTATGATGTGTGAGGGAGTGGGTGTCATGTGTTATGGGTGTTTGGTGGTGTGGGGTGGTGTGGTACGAGTGTATTTGTGATGAATGAGGTGTGGTAAGGTGTTGTGTTTGGGTGGTGTGTGTGTGAGGTGTGGTGTGGTGAGGTCGTGTGTGAGGTGTGGTGGGGTGGTGTGGGGGTGAGGTTTGGTGTGGGTGTGGTGTGGTGTGGTGTGGTGTGGTGTTGGTTTGGTTGGTGTGGTGAGCGTGGTGGTGGTTGGTGTGGTGGGGTTGGTGAGGTGTGGTGTGGTGTGGTGTGGTGTGGTGAGGCGTGGTGTAGGCTGTGTCGTGTGGTGTGGTGTGGTGTGGTGTGTGGTGGGTGTGGTGTGGTGGGTGGTGTGGTGTGGTGGCGTGGTGTAGGCTGGGTGGTGTGGTGGGGTGTGGTGTGGTGTGGGTGTGTGGGTGTGGGTGGTGTGGTGGAGGTGTGCAGGTTTGGGTGTTGTGTGTGTGGTGGTGTGGTGTGGGGTGGCGTGGTGTGGGTGTGTGGTTGGGGTGGTGTGGTGTGGTGGGGTGTGTTGTGGGTGGTGGTTGGGTGTGGTGTGGTGTGGTGGGGTGTGGTGTGGGTAAGGTGTGGTGTGGTGTGGTGTGGTGTGGTGTGGTGGGTGTTGTGGTGTGGTGTGGTGTGTTGTGGTGTGGTGAGGTGTGGTGTGTGAGGTGTGCTATGGCGGGTGTGGTGTGGTGGTGGTGTGGCTGGTGATGTGTGGTGTGTTGGTGTGGTTGGTGTGGGTGTGGTGTGGTGTGGTGTGGTTTGGTTTGGTGTGGTGGGGTGGTGGTGTTTGGTGTGTGGGGTTGGTGGTGTGGTGTGGTGTGGTGTGTGTGTGAGGCGTGGTGGAGGGCT